>JBBGZY010000077.1:1270000-1347500 GCA_037952925.1 Lithobates clamitans | reverse complement strand
TAAATCTTTCCGACGGAATCGATTCCTATCGGTAAAACCGTTCGTCTGTATGCTATTCCGACTGACCGAATGCGACGTAAGGGCAGCTATTGGCTACTGGCTATTTAACTTCCTTTTTCTAGTCCAGACGTACGTGTTGTACGTCACCGCGTTCTAAGCGATCGGACTTTGGTGTGATCGTGTGTACGCAAGTCCGTTTCAGCGGAACTCCGTCAGAAAAATCGTCAGAGTTTATTCTGATGGAAAAACACGTCGTGTGTACGCGGCATTAGTGTCACTTTAAAGCATGATGATATATTATTTCAGCTCACAGGAGGTGACAGGGGCACTGCATTTCTGGTGATTTCTGTATTTGCTGAAAATATTAGCCTGAAAAACGTAAGCAGCCAACACATCTAAGGACTGGTAGTAATATAAATGGCCTGAAAAGGCCTGTAAAAAGAGGTCCGGCCATTGTATGTAGTGCTGGGAATATGATGTAGCTTTCTTGTAGAAAAAAATACGTAAGGAATGATGTCTGTTATCACTGGAGAAGAGTGAGAATTCCCAGAGTATGGATGACTACAGAGACCTGTTGGTGCATTTTCAGACATGTTTCCAGAGATAAGAGGCCCTTTGATGTTCTGCATCCCCCTTACATATGATTGTTATGCGGTTTAAAAAGTGTGTGTGTGTATGTGTGTATATATATATATAGTTTCAGGTGACAGCCATTGCTTGGGGAAAGTGTGGTGGGATTTGAGGTATTATTGCATTATTTACAGTAAGTTTTTATGGGACTTTCCTTTTTTTGTACATTTGCTCTTTCATATATTGGTTACTAGAGGTGCACAGAATGGACATTTTTGGTATCGAAAATTCAGGATGCACTTAAAGCGGAGTTCCACTCGGTTCTGTGTTTTATTAAAATTCAGCAGCTACAAAAAGTCTATAATAAACGCACACTCACCTGTCCCAGGATCCAGCCATGCGGGCGGCCAAAGCCTCGCTCCTCTCCCCCGCCGGTCCGTGGCACTGGTGTTCTATCGAGAAGTGCCTCCCGTCGAAAAATGCCTCCGATGGGTCTGCGCATGCGCAGTACCAAACGTCGCTCCCGCTGATATGTCGGTCGGCTGGCATGACGTCATGCGCAGATCGTCTGAGCCATTTAGTCTACGGGGAGAGGAGGAGTCGCCTAGGTGGCCGAGGCAGAAGTGGGAGCTGGGTACCTGTCAAAACTAGGTACCCGCTCTCCCCCCCTCCCAAAAATAAAATGACATGCCAAATGTAGCATGCCGGGGGTAAGAAGTATTTAAAGCGGAAGCTCCACTTTTGGGTGGAATTCCACTTTAACCGAAACTGAAAATGACAGTTTTTAAAAAAAATATATAATTGTAATATATTTGACTTTTTAATTAATATCACGAATTTAGCACAAGAAAAGCTCATGAAAAATACTTCCCTTTAAATTTTATTTATGTCTTCACGCTGGTCCTTTGCTCTTCCGTGGTGGTGTTAAAAATCCTGCTTGCTGCAAAAACCCACCCAAAACGCACCTCCCCGCTTGAAATGCATTAAAAATGGAGCAAGGGCGCATCAATGACGCACCCGTGTTACGTTCTTGATGCAGTTTTTGAGTCACATGACCTATGAAAAACATAGCATAAGCACAGTAAAATTGTGGTAAAATCGCGGCAAAAATCGAGTTTTCGGCGCCATTATCTGCACCCTTTTCTCTATCGGCAAAATTCCAAAAACACAATTTTCACCCGATATGTTTCGGCCACAGAAATTTTGGTTCATCTCTGTTGGTTACTGTTTTGAATGTAGAGATTTGTAGATCAGCTAGTAGAGGAGATTTAGTTACTCTAAAGCCGCGTACACACGGGCGGACTTTTCGACCGGACTGGTCCGACGGACTTTCAACAGACTTTTGACGGACTTCCGACTGACTTTTTAACGAACGGACTTGCCTACACACGATCACACCAAAGTCCGACGGATTCGTACGTAATGACGTACACCGGACTAAAATAAGGAAGTTGATAGCCAGTAGCCAATAGCTGCCCTAGCGTCGGTTTTTGTCCGTCGGACTAGCATACAGACGAGCGGATTTCTGGGTCTGGATTTGAAGCCTGTTCCAAATCTAAAGTCCGTCAGATTTTCGACTGGAAAAGTCCGCTGAAGGTCCGATGAAGCCCACACACGATCGGATTGTCCGCCGGACTCGGTCCGTCGGACCAGTCCGGTCGAAAAGTCCGACTGTGTGTATGCTGCATAAGGCTAAGTCCTAACTATCGCTATGTCATTGAATGTACTGATGAGAATTTTCGTATAAATGTTTGTGTGAAAATCTACCAGTGTATGGGTAGCTTAAAGTGTAAGTTCACCTTCTGTAAGGTGAACTTACACAGGACCCCCTCCTCCCCCCCCATTGGTCCCGCTGATCTGGACCGTGGAAATCTCTCGTTCTGAGCCCCGGTATGTCCGTGTCAGGAGTCCGGGGCTTAGAACTCCCCCTCGGCATCCATCTTCTTCATAGCTGACAGGACAGGCTATGCGACTGCTGATTGGTTGGCTCCGCCCATGTGGTGCTCTAAAACGTCTCTCCTGTTGAGGTAAGTTTTGGACATTCAGCTGAGGGGATTTCTAAGCCCCGGACTCCTGACGTGGATATACCGGGGCTCAGAACAGGAGATTTCCGCGGTCCAGGTCAGTGGGACCTGGGGGGGCGAGGAGGGGGTTTTGTGTAAGTTCACCTTACAGATTTTCCTGTAAAGGTGAACTTACCCTTTAAAGATATGGGATTTTTTTCATTAGCACAGATAATCAGACTTTTCCTGGTTTTTCCATTATTGCCACACATCATATTTAGCACATTTTTCTGCAGACCACCTCATAGATGAACGGCCGCCAGAGCGGGATTTTTACTTCCTCAGCGTTTTCTGTGTCTGTGTCGTCTTCAGTATTGTGTATCGCAGAGCAGCCCGTGGGTTGTCACTGTGTAATCACAACTTGTGCTCCTTCACAGAAATGAGACGTTTTTAGAGAGAATTCACCCGGCATGACCACAGTATTGTTGGTCATTGTTGCAGTGATTAGACAGAGTCATAAATCATACTTGTAATATTACTCCTCTGTAGTTCCTCTGTGAATACATTGTGTGGTTGGGTTCACATAGTAATCAGGCTAAGAGTAAAATTAAAGGCCTTGGAGCTCAGTCTTTGAGCTGTTTATTCCTCGTGGTGTTGGTAGGGACCACCCTGTTTTTGTACATATGGGCTTATTTAAAGTGTTACTAAACCCACAACAGTAAAGTCAGTCTGTATATGCAGTTAAGCATGCTTGTTATACTCACTGTGGAACCTAAGGGGTTAATCCTCTGCATTGTATAACAAGGCTGTTGATCCTGTCTTCTCTGATCCTCCCCTTCTCCCACTGTCCTCAATCCATCTCCTGATAGTACTAGGGCTGTCCCAGTACCGATACTAGTATCGGTGCCGATACCGAGCACTTTCCCGAGTACTTGTACTCGGCAAATGCTCCGATGCTTAATCCGATACCAGGACAGTCACGGGTGACCGGCGCGGCACGGGGGAGGAGTTACAAGCACCGATCTCCCTGTATAAATTTCAATAAAACAGCTGACAGCCACTTTTCCTCCACTCCCTCCCGTGGCTTTCAGCTGCTTTATTGAAATCTATACAGGGAGATAGACTCCTCCCGCACCGATCACCCCTGACTGTCCCCCATATCCTCCTCCAGTCCCCCGCCGTGTTCCGGCCCCCCTCCGTGCTCCTCAGCCCCCCCCCCTCCGTGCTCCTCCGCCCCCTCTGTCTTCAATCTGTCAGGATGGAGAGCGGAGGAAGGAGCCGGTAAATATTTACCAGCTCCTTCCTTTTCCAAATGCACAGAGTCAGTGATCACTGACTGTCTATTCATAACTGTCACTGAGCATCGTAAACGCGATGGTTTTACGATGCTTCAGTTTATGAATGGAGAGAGCCTCTATCTCCTGTCCATTCATCTCCAGTGCAGCTGGGGCTGCAGAGAAAGGGAGTGGGGAATCTGTCCTCAGTCCCTTTCCCTGTCTCAAAAGGAAGATGTCAGGGGTCTGTTAAGACCCCTGATATCTCACCAAAGCCACCCCTCAACAGGGCTAATAAAAAAAAAAAAGGATTGTAATAAATAAATATTAAAGAGGTTAAATTGTAAAAATAATAAAAAATAAAATAAAAAACACACTGACCCCCCCCCCCCCCAAAAAAAAAAGAAAGCACTGTAAAAAACAAAAACAAAAAATTGTAAAAAAGAAAAAAAAAACCTACTGATACAGTCATCAGTGCTGCATATTAGTGCCACTGTCACATGACATTAAAAAAAAGTATCGGTAATTGGTATCGGCGAGTACTTGAAAAAAGTATTGGTACTTGTACACGGTCATAAAAAAGTGGTATCGGGACAACCCTAGATAGTACAGAACCTTGGGGGCACCCTGCACATGCTCAGTTGGGTGTGTATTGCTAGAGAGTTTTTTTTTTCTTGAGAGAGTGCATTTGATCAGCACAGGGCCAATCAGCATTGTCCAGACAGAGAGTCAGGGGCCTTGCAGCCTCATAGGGGGAGAATGAAAACTCCTTCTATAAGCCTCCTTAACCAGACACTGATATAAGTCACAAGGCTGCTATATATTGCTGATGAGAAAAGATATTAGGCAGGTTATATTTACTAAAATAATTGCATTTCCATGTTCTGTGTACTGTGGGAGACCATATATAGTGAATGCATGGTCCTGGATTTAGTAACACTTTAAAGTCTATCTCCAGATAAAAGTTAGTAACTTTAAAAAAAAAAAAGTTTTATAATCTGCTAAATCTAGGGTTTGGGTTCTTCGCTCTGGTGCTATTTCTGGGTGCTGGGGACTAATGATCCAGAGCTGTGGATGTGCATACTTCGGTTCTCATGCGCTGATGTCATTGCCTACAAGCTCTCCTCTGAATCCTGAGAGGACCCCAGCACTTGACACAGTACCAAGACAGGGTGGTCCAGCGCTCAGAGCAAGGATCCAGAATTGCATCCCTTCCTCCACTGTTAATACATGCTGTAGAATAGGTGTACCACCCTTTGTCTATTCTTTGCCCCCTTGCTTCACTGCCCCTGGGGCAGCTGCCCCTCCTGCCAACCCCTAGTCCTGGCCATGACTGAAACTGATGGCAATCATGAAGGCCTGCTAAATGTTTGCATACAAAATAGAACATCTGTGGTCAGGAGTCTACAATGTGCTTCTAATGTTGGGTATACCTATTCCCCCCCCTTCCTTTACTGCACCCAGGGCAGCTGCCCCTCCTGCCCACCCCTTGTCCTGGCCCTGACTGGACAGCCAATAAGAAGTGTCCATGATGACCGCAGATTAAAGATCAAAATGTGAGCTGTGGCTGTCCATGCAAGCACTATCCGGCTTGACAAAATTCAATGTATAAATAAACATAGCTGGGTGGAAAATCACTGAACAAACAGTGACTGTGTTCTGTCAGATGCAGTTACCGTTCAGGTATTCTATAGCCAGCAGTGGAGACACCTCTGTTAGTGTGTGTGTATATGGGCCAATCTATTGATTTTGCAGGCTAAAGAGAGAAAACCGAGCTGCCAATGGTGGCCATTCGGTGAGTAAACGGGTCATTTAGGTTTTTAATTTTATTTTATGCCAACAGTTATGCCGCGTACACACGAGCGGAATGTCTGTCAGAAAAAGTCCGATGGGAGCTTTTCATCGTATATTCCGACCGTGTGTATGCCCCATCGGCCTTCTTCCGTTGAAAATTCGACGGAAAATAGAGAACATGTTCTAAATTTTTCCGACGGAACTAATTACTATCGGGAAAACCGATCGTCTGTATGCTGTTCCGATGCACCAAAAACGACGCATGCTCTGAAGTGAGTACGAGACGGCAGCTATTGGTTACTGACCATTGAACTTCCTTTCTCTAGTCCCGTCGTACGTGATGTACGTCACCGCATTCTGGACGGTCGGACTTTGGTGTGATCGTGTGTACTCAAGACAGCTTGAGTGGAATTCCATCGTAACTCAGTCAGAAAAACCTTCAGAGTTTATTCCGACGGCAAAACCGGTCGTGTGTACAGGACATTCGTTTTAGAAAGGAGTGAGGGATGGAATGAGCAGCCCGCAGAGTAGCTTTAGGCAAGCCTATACTGTATATTGGTACTCAAGTATGGCAGCATCAGAATATACTCTTTCACGATAAATGCAAGAAATGTCTGAATCAGGCGGCAGCACTAACAATGCGGATGTGTCATATTTAGTTAAAGTCTATATTTGAATATTATTTGAAGAAGTATCAAGAAACTCTCCATTGGAGATGATTTCCTACCAGCAGGTATGTTTTCCATGGCTGTCTTGTAGTGTAGGCAGTAATCTCCCTGAACTCCTTCTGTAGAATCTTCCAAGGCCTGAAGATCAGTTCTTTATTTCCTGAGAACAAATCCTCCCCTAAGTATAACGTTCTTTCAACCTAATTCATAAAATGTGGACGCCCAGAGCAGAAGCACACGGTGTCTCTACCTTGATAACATGTTATGGGATCTAACAGAAAACCACAGCAACCCAACATCATAATTGAAGACAATTTCTTTGTACTCTTAGGCGAAATCTACCATCCGGGAGACATCTGGCTTGAATCTGGGGAGAATTTAATTTTACCGACTTTAATATTAGTTCAGTAGCCAGTTAGGGAGTCTGAGCCTAGCACACACATTTAAAGGGTAAGTGTATTGTTATCCTAAAATCACGTTAAATCCTTTCCTTTCCGTATATCAGTATTGTAGTCTCTTACGTTAGATCAGAAGAAACCCCGGTCCACACCGCCTGGCGGGCTTAGTGTTTAGTTCTACTAATGTTCTGTATACTATGCAGAAGAATGGATGTTGCGGTCTTTTCATTTTCAACTCAAGAGGAAGGGGGGCAAAGCTGTTGCCTTGCCTAGGACCCTGGTTTCCTTAAAGCATATGTAGACCTCCCAAAAATATATCATTTCAGCTTACGAGTCCTTGGATGTGGTGGTTGCATTCGATTGCATCCTATGCATTAAGGTGAAAAAACACCTGTCATTGACTGGCCTCCCAGCCCCCCATTTTACTTACCTGAACCCTCAAACTTGTCCCACGGGGACGCGCTCTATCTCTGCCCGGGGTTCCTGGCTCTTGATTGGATAGATTGATAGCAGCGCAGCCATTGGCTCTAGCTGCTGTCAATCAAATCCAATGAAGGGGGCAGCGCCGAGTCTTGCATTCGGCCTCTATGGAAAGCTGGACTCGGGAGCACGCCCTAAGGTAACCCCCCGAGAGAGTGCTTCTTCTAGGGGGTTATCTGACGTGGGGAGGAGTTGAGAGAGCCGCCAAGGGATCCCAGAAGAGCAGGTTCGGGGCCACTCTGTGCAAAATGAGCTGCACAGTGGAGGTAAGTATGATATGTTTTGTTATTTGAAAAAAAAAAAAACCCGCACCTTTAGTGTCACTTTGATCTTAAGATGTTTATTTTTTTGCTGTTAACATACTTCCTGTGCTAAACTGACAACACTCCCTCACCCTACTATATCAGAACAACGAAAACAAAACCAGAACCACCTCCCCTCTCCTATTGCCCATAGCATAGGGGGGCATGGTTCTGTAGTCCTCAACACAGGCAGAGAGCACAGGAAATTATCAGTTAACAAGATTTACGGCAAGATCAACGGGAATTTTTTAGATAGATATAAGAAAATGCTTTCAGTGGTATATTTAATAGACCAAAAGGGACCAAAGAAGAGAAGTTCATCGTTAGGGGTTTATATACACTAATTCACAGCTATGTCTTCAACCCTTTGTAAGCACTGATGCCCTCTGTGCAAAGCTTACACAGGGTTTGGTCTCATCAGAGGAACAGAGTAGCAGCGGCAGCTTTGGAAAGCTAAATATAAGTGGGCTAAGACTAGTAAGAGTCTCTTTAGGCCCGGTTCACACTTGTGCGATGCCAGACATCGCATGTAATTCGCAGCGCACTGCTGTTCACATTACATGCGATGTCTGTGCGATATCAGCCATACAGATAGTATGGCTGATATCGCACCGCATTCGGTCCAAACACGCACAGGACCCTTTTTTCTGTTCAGACCAGAATCGGATCGCATGTGTGTTCACACATGTGCGATCCGATTTATGTCCGAACTGTCAGTTCGCAGTGCGATATGCAAACTGAACTGGGGGTGTCGTTAATAATGTATTGACACTCCCCAGCGATTCGCATATGGCAGTGTGAACTGACATGCGAGTCGGTGCGATGCGGGAACCCGCAGTGGATTTGCGGTGTTCTCGCATCGCACAAGTGTGAACCCGCCCTTAATCATTTTCAGCCAGCTTACGTTTGAGGTGTTACATCACCCTACCTGTGAACTTCCTCTGAACTTGTCTCCTCCCAAACCCCCCACCCCTTTCTCTTAGCAATGAACACTCTGGGTTTTTTTTTTTTTTTTTTAGGGTTTTATTAGTCCTTTATTCGGGTATTTCTGCTTTACTTGTCTGGGCAAAACTTTGTTACCCTCTCTGGGAGCGTTATGCGGCACATATGCATCGGAATACCTAGTATCTGCGCATGTGCAAAGACCACTAATAGGAAAGTTAGAAACCGTTCCTGTCTGAAACCTTCCCTGTCTGTCAGGACTTGAAACACCTGGTGGCACTGTGGTTCCTTGGGCGGAGGGTTGTAATTCCAGTGTCCACCAGTGAGTGTCTCCCAGCAGCCAGGAGACACCAGTAATCAGATTCCACCTAATGCTGTCTACTGGGAGGGTATTTATGTCTTCCCATACTAAGTGGCACTCCCTCCAGTGTTTTGCTTACTGCCAGATACTGCCAGTCATTATCCTGTTCCTGCTCCTGCCCTGTGCACTGTACCCTGCTGCCTTGTACGTGCTCCCCCTTGTCTGGATCCCAGTTTTGTTACCCTTCCATCTGCTCCTCCAGTTTTTTTGCTGCTTTTTCTATGTTCCCCATTTGGTATATATTGTATATAATTGGGTATTAGTCCGGTATTCTGTCACAGAGTTTTTTTTGTTCATTTATATCTTCATGTTTGTTGTGTACTGGTGTTTGGAAGATTTTGTTTCAATGTCAATAAATCTCACACAGCATACACAGTCTGGTCCCAGTTTCCAGTGTGTAGCCACCCAGATCTGTCCATCTTGCACTGACGAGCTCTGCCAGGACCACAAGATTTTGAAGTGTATTCGTATTTAAAAAAAAGAACAATTTGTGAGGTCTGGTACTGATGCGGGATGAGAAGACCCGGCATTCCAATTCATCCCAACAGTGTTCAGTAGGGTTGAGGTCAGGGCCCTGTACCGCTGGACTTTCTTCACATCACATTCACGAACCATGTCTCTGTGGAGCTGGCTTTGCACACTGGGGCACCGTTGTGCTGGAACAGAAAAGACTCCTCCCCAAACTGTTTACACCAGGTTGGAAGAGCACCATTGTCAAAAAATGTCCATGTATGCTTTAGAATCAACAGTACCCTTCATAGGAAACACTGGTATTCGGATCTTTACATACTTTTGACCACATGGTGTAGGAGGAGCCAGACAGACATTTTTCCTGTATCTCAAGGACTGTTAGAGCCTAATTCACACAGAAAAGTGTTCTATGAATGGAGGAGATGGACCTTTCATTCATCCACTCGTCCTCCATTCATAGATTGCTTTTCATTGTTGGAAGCCATTGTATAGCTTCTATGAATGGATGAGGGGGGCAGAAAGGGCAGCTCTTGATGAGTGCTCATGACAGGTCCAGCGACTCGTAATAACCACCGCAGCACCAGAAGATTACCACTGCATGCTTATGGGGGCAGAGGAATGTAGAGCAGCCACCAGCAAAAGAGGTACATCTTATTCAATGTAGGTTTGTCCCATGTGTGGATAAAAAAATAACCATAAGCTTTATATGTTTCTTGTCTACATTTTCTGACATTCATAGCTGAAAGATTTATGGGAATGGGGGCTGAAGGTTGTAGGGAACCTAATTGCTCTTTTATTTTGTATTTTTTACTCATTCTGTCCTATTTTTTGCTTAGCTGCCATCCTAATTCTTTGTGATTATGAGCTTTCAGGCCAGAAGTATGCTTTCCAGCCTATAAAAAGAACCACGAGACAATGCCAGATTGCAGCAATATTTAAGCTACAATAACTTGACTTGGCTCTATTAGGGCATGGTAGAGGCAGCTGTGATCTTCAGACCTTGAAAGAGCCGCGTCTGCCCGAGAACCAAACCTACTGGATGCACATGATTTTGGAACGTTTTAGTGTGTAATTTAAGGGGAGAATAAAAGGAAAATTTGTCTGGCTGAAATGACCTTGTGGCATGTTAGGTTAGCCGATTTTTTTATTTTTTTATTTTTTCTCTTCTCCTTTTCCTTCAATTTTTAATTGCATCAAATAAAAATAAATAAATAAAAAAAACTCTTTGAATAAGGGGGCTTTTTTAAAGTGTATTTAAACCATAATGACAAACTTCTTTTATTCCCTTTTATAATTAATTTACCATTTAAAGTATTGTGTTATTTCTGTTTAAAGGATATGATGTTACATGTTCCATATTCATAGTGTAACATGTAGCATGTTGCACATGCACCGGCCCCCGCACCCGCTGTCACCATCTAAAAAAAAACCCCCACTGTTCTATGAATGGGAAAACTACAACTACCGACACCCTTTATGGCTGTCAGATTGTAGTTCTCAATGAATTACCAGGGTGCTGTTACGGATTTTGTTGTCGGAAAATTTTATATCCTGCTCTCAAACTTTGTGTGACGGAAATTCCGATGGAAAAAGTCCAATGGAGCCCACACACGGTCAGAATTTCCAACAACAAGCTCTGGTCACACATATTCCATCGGAAAGTCCGACCGTGTGTACAGGGCATAACCCCTAATGCCGCGTACACACGATCGAACTTTACGGCATACTTGGTCTGGCGAACTGGAGTCCGTCAGACAATTCGATCGTGTGTGGGCTCTAGCGGACTTTTTTTCCCCAAAAGTTTGACGGACCTAGAAATGAAACCTGTTTCAAATCTTTTTGACGGACTCGAGTCTGGTCGAAAAGTCCGCTCGTCTGTATGCTAGTCCGACGGACAAAAATCGACGCTAGGGCAGCTATTGGCTACTGGCTATGAACTTCCAATTTTATATATGTGTGTGTGTGTGTGTGTGTGTGTGTATATGTATAGGTGTATATAAAAAAAATTAAAATAAAATATATATATATATACATACATACATACACAAACGGTTTGTCTTTCATTTTAATTTTAAACTAAAAAGGTTGTCTTACAAGGTAAGGGTTCACATATACTTTCAAGTTAGAACTCCTGTTTTGCAAACTTGTAGCCTGATGTGTCAAAGTGACAGTTGCGTCACCGTGTCCAGATTTAAAGCTACACCCTCATAGCTGTATGCCTGCAGTGTAAGATCTAAGACACTGCTGCCTCTCATTGCTAATCTCATTGGATTTGTAGTGAGATGTAGTGATGTTAATGCTGTGCTGCTCTCTGTTCTCTTTTGCTGGAGAGGAAGCTGTATCTGAGGATCTGCACTGCAAGCATCTCCCTGCTTTTGCTTCTTTCATTCTGTGGATATGTGTTCCCTGCTCCTCTCCTGCTGATCCTTAATTTCTTCATTCATCAGGCATCAGATCAGCAGTCATCAGCATCTTTGACATGAGAAAGAAATGCCCTGATCCCCTACCAAGCTGGCTGTCAATGAGCATTGGAAAGTTACTAATGGGGAATGATTAACTGTAGGAGGACCGCAGGCAATACTGATGACTAGCCCTTTTCCTTTTTTTGGACACCACTTCCAAGGTTAATGTCCTCTTGAATGAGATTTGAGTGGACTTTCTGCTTTAGCACAGTCGCAGTGTAGTAGTAACATCTTGCTGATTGCTTTTTTTTGCTGTCTGGACATACACTGTAAGCTTTATGCTGCTGCTGTTCGGTTTGGTTCCGGATTCCTTTCTACAGTTGTTGTTACCACTTTGCCTTGTCAATGGAAAAAATTGTACTTAGCTGATCCTTGCCCTGGAGACATGCTTGCTATGTTAGCCGACCCACTTTTTTAATGCACTTTTCTTTGCTCAGATTTCATAAACTTGTAGCTGGCTCACTTAAAATCAGTTTCTGGTGCTTGTAAATAAAAGGAGGATCATTCATCTTGATGTGCGTGGGGCTTGGTGTGCTCTTCATGTGCTGTCTTAGATGGAGCGTTTCCTGCTCTTACCCTGGAGGCTAACATTTCTTTATCTCCATCTCAGAGCTCTGTTTCTCACCCTCCGGTTGTGAAGTTGAGTCCTACATGATAAATGTGTGAAGGAGTTATTCCATGGGTTTCTACAGCTGCTTAACTCTGACAGATGAAGTTGGTGAGAGGAGCTAGTTCTACTCCATCAAACTCCATGTCATATCAGTGGTCTGCTGAGAGCTGAGAAAATCTTTGTGGCCATTCACTGAGGTCATCCATGGAGGTGGAGGCCAGAAGATTTGACTGTTTGAATGTTCCTTGAAATGATAGTGGAATAAATGTCCACTTTTGTCCTGTAATTAGAAGAACAAAAGTTTTTGGCCAGAAAAGTTCATTTGAGTCTAAAGTGGGGTATACATGCTCCATAATTTGTCCAGTTTATCAGGAACCGCCTGAATTTTGATATTTTGTTCCCCTATCTGTTCATCAGAAGCTGTAAGAATACAATATTGTGGTGGGGGAGATTCACAAGCGATGTGGATGCGGTGATCTGTCATTTTTTAAATTTTTTCAGTCAACTTGCTGGTTGAAAAAAAAAATAAAGTAGTGAGTACCGTATATACTCGAGTATAAGTCGTTCCGAGTATAAGTCGAGGCCCTAATTTACCACAAAAAAAATGGGAAAAACTTATTGACCCGAGTATAAGACGAGGGTGAGAAATGCACAGCTACTGTAAGTGGAAAAGAGGGTCAACAATGCCCATTTGCAGCCTCACTGTGCCCATTTGCAGCCATAGGTCCCCTGAACTTCAAACTCGGTAGTTAAGGGTTCCTAGATTCCCCCTAGCTGCAGCCAAAATTTGGGGTCTCTGAACCCAAAGGGTCCCAAAATGACATTGCTGCAGATAGACACAGTTGACCGAATTTGGGGCCCTGTATCTTGGGGCCACTTAGTGCTAAGAACCCCAAATTTGGTGTGCAAACCCAGTGGAACTAACACCATAAAATTTCCAAAGCTGGGGTTTCTAGCACCAAGTGGCCCCGAGATACAGGGCCCCATAAATCGCTTCAGAAAATGTCAAGCACTTTTTTGCAGCAGAGAATGACATTTTCCGAACCAGTTTTGGGGCCCCGCATCTCAGGGCCACTTGGTGCTAGGAACCCCATCTTTGGATATGTTATGGTACCAGTTCCACTGGGTTTGCACACCAAATTTGGTGTTCCTAGCACCAAGTGGCCCTGAGATATGGGGCCCCAAAGTCGGTTCAGAAAATGTCAAGCACTTTTCTGCAGCAGAGAATTACATTTTCCGAACCGATTTTGGGGCCCCGTATCTCGGAGCCACTTAGTGCTAGGAACTTCAGCTTTGGATATATTGTGGTACCAGGTCCACTGGGTTTGCATACCAAATTTGGGGTTTCTAGCACCATGTGGCCCTGAGATACGGGGCCCGAAAGTCGGTTCGGAAAATGAAATTTTTTGCTGCAGAAAAGTGCTTGACTCGAGTATAAGTCGAGGGGGGCACTTTCAGCACAAAAAAATGTGCTGAAAAATTCGACTTATACTCGAGTATATACGGTATATACCCAGGTTAAAACCCAACTCTGGTCTCTGCTGCCCCCCAGGATTCAAATCAGTGGAGAAGAAGGACAAGGACACATCCAAGACTTATCAGAAATAAATACAGAGTGTTGATATTACAATCTAAACATGCTAGAAATACACATCATACATCTTACATAGTCGGCCTATTAGTAACATGTATTACATACTGTAGTCAGGTACGAGTGTCAAGTAGAAAGGGAGTATGAAGAAGATTGGTCCCATAGGGTCTAGACTTTATTAACCACTTGCCTACCGTGCACTTACACCCCCTTCCTGCCCAGGCCATTTTTCAGCTTTCATCGCTGTCACAATTTGAATGACAATTGTGCAGTCATGCTACACTGTACCCAAACTAATTTTTTTAATCATTTTCTTCACACAAATAGAGCTTTATTTTGGTGGTATTTAATCACTGCTGGGTTTTTTATTTTTTACAGAAAAAAAAGATCAACAATTTAGAAAAAAAAAATGTTTTTTACTTTTTTTTCTGTCAGTAAATTTTGTAACTAAGTAATTTTTCGCCTTCGCTGATGTGCGCTGATGAGGCGGCACTGATGGGCACTAATAGGCTGAACTGGTGGGCATTGAGGTGGCACTTATGGGCACTGATGAGGTGGCACTAATATGCCGCACTTATATGTGGCACTGCTGAGCACTAATAGGCGGCACTGATAGGCGTCACTGGTGTGCACGGATAGGCGGTACAGATGGGTACTGATGGGCATTGATGGGTGGCACTGATGGGCGACACTGATTGGCATTGATCGACAGCAGTGATGGGCAGCACTGAGAGGCGGCACTGATTGCCAGCACTGACTGGCATTGCTAAGGGGCACTGATTGGTGGCACTTGTGGGCAGTGGTGGGCACTGATTGCCACTGGTGGGCACTGTATGCTGGCATTAGTGGGCAATGGTGGGCACTGATTTGTGACACTGTATTTATTTATTGTAATCAGGGCACTGGTGATAAGTGCCCTGATTACATCCCTAGATGTCCCCATGTGAGGAGATGCCTCTGATCGGCTCTCCTCGCCACACACTCTGTCAGGGTGAGGCGAGGAGAGCCGATTACCGGCATTTCCTTGTTTACATGTGACCGGCTGTGATTGGACACAGCTGATCACATGGTTAAAGAGCCGCGGACGCAGCTCTTTACAGTGATTGCAGCAGCGATTGCCGGGAGCGCGAGAGCGGGCGTTCTGGGATGCCATCCTATGAGGTCGTCCCAGAACTAGAGCCGTACCTCCCCGCCGTCATTTGACAGTGGGCGGGCAGTAAGCAGTTAAACATCTCAAGATGACCACCGACTTTGGCTGTCAGATATTCCTGACAGCCAAAGTCGGTGAGATACTTAAAAAAAATCTGATTTTTTTTTTTTTATTTGTTTAACAAATTCATTGATTTTTATCCACCCTGGTCTGAAGTGAAGTTCTACTAGACCGCTCTTGTAAGTATATGAGCCTCCTGGCGGCAGTAAGAATATGCTTGGATAATTTTTTGGAAGATTTTAAAATGCCTCTAAGGCCGCGTACACACGAGGAATTCCGCCTTGGGGAAAAAAATTTAAAAGTCGGCAGCTACAAATACTGCAGCTGCTGACTTTTACTATTTGGACACTTACCTGTCCAGGGAGCCCACAATGTCGGCACCCCAGCCGATATTCGGATCGACTGTCGCTGCCACCATTCCAGGTAAGGTAGTCTTTCGGCTTCACGTCCAGTTCCCTACTGCGCATGCGCAAAGCACGCTGCGCTTTTTGTTTGGCCCAGCGGCAGAAGAGGGGGTGGAACTTCCAGGAGGTTGGGCCATGGACCGGTCTCTCTGGAAGTGAGGAAGGGGACCTGTCAAAAACAGGTCTCCGTGCCCCACTGAAAGTTGCCAAATGTGACACTGGAGGGGGGACGAAGCAATTAAGTGGAAGTTCCACTTTTGGGTGTAACTCTGCTTTAAGTACATTGATCCTACCCAGCATGGATGTGTTGTAAATGTCCTGTTGTCTAAGCATTTTTGTGGATTTCCCCAAATAAAGGAGGGAAGTTTGCTTTAAATAAGCCTGCAAAGGATGCTGTAATATGGACCCCCAAATATGTTATAGAGTGATGACACCAATGATATGGATAATTTGCCTGCAGTGCAGAGACTCGTGAGCTGTAAAGTCGCTATGTTAATAGGTAGACCCTCAGTTTTTGTAGTGGTTTATTTTGTATCCTGACAAAGGTTTGTCAGCTGCTTCCCTATCGCTCTTTGAAATGTAATCTGCTGCAGATTGCTTTTCACAGACAACACACATGTAAAGGAGCCCTTAGAAAGCAGTGAAAAGAGCTCTCATGCTCTCTTGGCGCCAAACAGTACAATACTGGCACCTCTGTAGAGGCTCCTGGAATGGTCTTGTCACTAAGAATTCATTTAATGTAAAAAAAAATGGTGTATGCGCCCCTTCCAGGCTCTGATTTTTTTTTTAAATGTCGTGTTTACTTCTAACAACCAGTAAGGCCCCTTTCACACTTGTGCGACCTGAAAGTTGCACGATTTTGCAGTGACTGATGCGATTTTGCCACAATTTTGACGTGACTTGAAGCAAAGCCTGTGTAATGTTGAGGTCTTAGGACCTCAAGTCGCATCAAAGTCGGACCAAAGTAGTTCAGGGACTACTTTGAAGTCGCACAGATATGAATGGTACTCATTGAAAATCATGGGGTATGACTTGGCATGCGACTTTGCAGGACAAGTTTCACAAGTGTGAAAGGGGCCGAAGAAGGCGTTTCAGCTGGCTGTCATTGGAATAGCTCAGAAGTGGTTGGACAGGTAGACTACCTTACTGCCAGGATTTGTCCATCAGATTTGTTTCTGTGCTCTACTTTACAATGTATAGTTGTCAGAGATCTGAATCCGGGGTTAATTGCAAAGCATTGGCCTTTTAGCTTTCATGATCTTGCCAACATAAACATAATGCACATGCAATGTTGTATATCAGATTTCTGTTAAGGTGCTTTATCTGTCAGGGCTTTTAAGCTAATGAAGTACATAATGGATTTCTATCTTGAAGTCCTCTGAAGGGCAACCAGATATGTCAGCTTTAATCCAACTTTGTCTATCTAGATGTGACTTCATTACTTTAGTTAAAGTGATTGTAAGGGTTTTTTTTTTTTTTAAATAACAAACATGTCATACTTACCTCCACTGTACAGCTCATTTTACACAGAGTGGCCCCGAACCTTGTCCTCTTTGGTCCCCCGGCGGCTCCTCCCCACATCAGATAACCCCCTAGGAGAAGCATTCTCCCGGGGGGGTTACCTTGCGGGCGCGCTCCCGAGTCCATCATTCGGCGTCCATAGCCACCAAATGTATGACCTGTGTCATTGGATTTGGTTGACAGCAGCGTGAGCCAATGGCTGCGCTGCTATCAATTTATCCAATCAAGAGCCGAGAACCAAGACAAGCTCCTCCCCGCAGGGTCAAGTTCAGGGCTCAGGTAAGTAAAACGGGGGGGGGGGGGGGGAGGGGCTGGGGGGCCGGTCACTGACAGGTGTTTTTTCACCTTAATGCATAGGATGCATTAAGGTGTCAAAACACAAAGGTTTACAACCCCTTTTAAAGGTAGAGGTCAGATGTATAGAAGAAATTAACCAGAAACCGAGTACGTTCCAAGTTCCAAATTCTTTATTAGGCTACATTAAAAGCGGCTCAAAATAGCATACCGCCCAACTTTTGAAGTTGAGAATGAGGGACATTTAGGGGGGAGATTGACTTGTAGCAAGCGTAGCGTGCCGCGGCAAAAAGTGGGTGTACTTAAATTATGCTGGCTGGGAGGGGATAATCTGGCATCCCCTTTGTGCCTCTACCAAGATCCTCTTTACCTACTGAGGCAGCACCTGCGGGTGTACAGTAGTGCTCAAAAGTTTACATACCCTGGCAGAATTTATGATTTCTTGGCCATTTTTCAGAGAATATGAATGATAACACAAAAACTTTTCTTTCACTCATGGTTAGTGTTTGGCTGAAGCCATTTTTTATCAATCAACTGTGTTTACTCTATTTAAATCATAATGGCAACAGAAACTACCCAATGACCCTGATCAAAAGTTTACATACCCCAGTTCTTAATACTGTGTATTGCCCCCTTTAACAGCAATGACAGCTTGAAGTCTTTTGTGGTATTTGTGGATGAGGCTCTTTATCTTCTCAGATGGTAAAGATGCCCATTCCTCTTGGCAAAAAGCCTCCAGTTCCTGGAAATTCTTGGGCTGTCTTGCATGAACTGCACGTTTGAGATCTCTCCAGAGTGGCTCAATGATATTGATCTCAGGAGACTGAGAACTCCAAAACCTTCACTTTATTCTGTTGTAGCCAATGACAGGTCGACTTGGCCTTGTGTTTTGGATCATTGTCATGTTGGAATGTCCGAGGACGACCCATGTGCAGCTTCCTGGCTGATGAATGCAAATGTTCCTCCAGTATTTTTTGATAACATACTACATTCATCTTGCCATCAATTTTGACCAAATTTCCTGTGCCTTTGTAGCTCACACATGCCCAAAACATCAGCGACCCACCTCCGTGTTTCACAGTAGGAATGATGTACCTTTCATCGTAGGCCTTGTTGACTCCTCTCCAAATGTAGTGTTTATGGTTGTGGTCAAAAAGCTAGGTACTTTTCTCCACAGTCCGCACCCGCTAAGCTGTCATCGGTTGCCAGGACATCGGGGAGGGGGCTGGCTAGTGTCAGAAATTGTTCCGGGACTGGAATCCGGGACTCCAGCCCAGATCCGCGGGACCCGGAACTTACTGAAAAATCGGAAAATCCGGTGGAATCCGGGACGGTTGGGAGGTATGGAGTAGCTAACATGTGTTGACCATGACGGCCTTCTTCAAAGCACAATACGTGATTATGTGTGATTTCTAACGACAGCTCTGCATTCCTGCATTAGGATTTCTTGGGGACACACAAGTGTTTCAGTTTGATTGGATAAAGAGAGTATGAGGAAATGCAGCTGTGGACACTTTGTGGGAATTACTGCTGGAAATTGTGATCTGCCATGATGTAGCGTCAACTGACCAGCAGAATGAACTTTTGTGATTGTCATGGAGATGGTGCTTAAAGGAGATCTGCATCTGCCCTAGAATACATGGCCAATACAAAGATCTGCAGAGGACATGTTAAAGAATGTCTAAACCCAAGAACATACATGTAATACATTGCAGCCAACCAGTTAGATATGGTGGCTGCATTGGTTTATAATCTTCAGGCCAAGAACCTTATCAGCAAGTACACACAATACCTGTTGAGCTTATCAGAAATCCAGTGTCCTCATCACTTGTAAGCTGAACTGAAATGACAAAGAATGTCACCTGACTTCTGTAAACTACTAGTCCCCACAACCCCTATGTAATGGGGAAGGAGATGGCACACCAGCCTGGGTGACAACCATACAGTGAAGTGTTTTATGCATAGCATTACCAGGTGAAAATAAAGAAGCTTTAAAAAAAAAAGAACACATCTAAGGACCAATAAGCTGCAATATATTTTTCATTCAATTTTTTAAATAATTTTCCATAGGATTTTAAAGTGGTTCTAAAGCCTGAATGTTTTTATCTTAATACATTTTCTGCATTGAGGTAAAAAGCCTTTTGTGCGTCAGGATCTCCCCCTGACCTGCCTTTATATTTACCTGAGCCTGATCTCAATCCAGCGTGGTGCCCACGCTCAGTGGCTCTCTGCTCTTTCCTTCCTCACAGGGCAGATTGATGGCATCAGAAGTCAATGGCTGTCAATCAAATTCTGTGATGGGGGGGCAGGGCTAAGCTGTGCTGTCTGTGTCAATAGACACAGACAGGACAGTTTGTAATCGAGCCCACATGAGTGCCCCCATAGAAAGAGGATTTCTATGAAGGCCCTCGAAGAGGAGGAGCCAGGAGTGCTGGCGGGGACCCCAGAAAAAGAGGATTGGGGCTGCTCTGTTCCCCAAGTGCTCCCTATTTAGCTATAGAGGCAGTGGCCAGGGGTGTACACATGCTTTGACTGCGATGTTTTGCTTTAAATGAATGGGGGTGTTTGCAATGCATGCAGTTGTGGTGCGCCAGTGTAGGGTCCAAGGGGTTAAAGCAGGTGGTTAGCAAGTGATCCAATGGGGGTTATTTACTAAAGGCAAATCCACTTTGCAGTACAAGTGCAAACTACAAGTGCAAAGGCACTTGAAATTACACTGAAGTGCACTTGGAAGTGCAGTCGCTGTAGATCTGAGGGGGACATGCAAGTAAAAAAAAGCCTGAATTTTAGCTTGCACATGATTGGATAAAAAAATCAGCAGAGCTTCCCCTCATCTCAGATCTACCCCTCAGATTTACAGCGACTGCATTTCCAAGTGCACTTTCAGTGCAATTTCAAGTGCACTTTGCACTTGTAGTTTGCACTTGTAGTGCAAAGTGGATTTGCCTTTCGTAAATAACCCCCACTGTCTTCTCACGGCTTGTCAAATGCTCTCTGAAGCAATCTTCCTTAAAGTGGGGTTCCACCCAAAAAAACAAACATATCTAAAAAATTCTAAAAAAAAAAACAAAAAAAACATTTGGATATTTTTTTTTTTTTTACTCACCTCTAAATGCCTGTTGCTAGGTGGTCCCTTGTAGTCTGCCCCTTCCTCTGCCTGGGCTGGTGACATCACTTCCCCCCCAGGCACAGGAAGGGCTCGGCTCTTCTCCCTCCCTCCTGTCAATCATCTGGGACCCATTACAGGTCCCAGGTGATTGAGCGGCCAATCACGGCGCGCGGCGCCGCTCGCGCATGCGCAGTGGGTGCCAGGCTGTGAAGCCACAGCCCGGCGCCCACAGTTGAAATGCCGGCGCCAACGAGCGGAGGGGGGGGCGAGCGGGGCTTCGATCCCCCGCATCGCTGGACCCTGGGACAGGTAAGTGTCCAATTAAAAGTCAGCAGCTGCAGTATTTGTAGCTGCTGACTTTTAATTTTTTTTTTTTTAATGGCCCGCCTGGGTGGAACTCCTCTTTAAGCCCCGTACACACGATCAGAAAATTGTATGAAAAGTACCGATTTCGGAGCGATCGTACGATAATCTGATCATTAGTACAGTGCTTTTGAGAGCCGATCAGGACAGTTCATTCGATATTATTTGGTTATTTGATCGGACATGCACAAATTATTTTTCGCACAATTCCAGATCGTATAATTTTCGTTTAATCAGTACAGTTGTCGCTGGTAAATGCAATACAAATACACTAGAACACATGACATCACTTCCAAATTTTTATTTTGTCGTACGAGAATTTTCGTGACTTTAGTAAACTCTTCAGGTTCGATCTTAGGCTAGCATGCAACAAAAAACGGACAATCATTCATCCGATAATCTCATCCTGTGTACCAGGCATTAGCCATTCACATGTATTTTGGTCTCCGCAGAGCGATCAAAGACCAAAGCACATGTGAATGAGGCCTAAGGGAGATTGTAATGTGTGTAGTTGGCATATTAGGCAGAGAGATAATGGCTGACCATCCATTTTTAGGGAAGATTAATAGAACAGATTGGAAAACCTATTCTGAGAGCGGATGTTGATGATTCTAAACATTCTCTTCTCTCTGCACTGCCTGAACTTGAACATTCGGCTGAGTTACGTCTTTGTGTTTTCGGAAGGGCCACCAGCCACACGCCTGAGGGAGGTCTATGGCCTAAGTCAGTACATCACTATGAAATGCTGGTTGTTCTTCAATAAAGGACATATTGCCCTTCATCAAATGCTATCGTTGACAGAATAATAGACGACACGTCCCCCTGAAATGACTGCAGGACCCCATAAATCCGAGGAGGCCGGAACCAGCGTCAGTTGACTCTGCCAGATGCTGAGGGCGGCAATAATCTGGGATCGGGTCAGCTGCAGGGGAAACAATGAGCTCACCACTTAATGTGCTTCACACTGATGTAATCAACTCAAGTACTGAATTCCCACTAGTGCTGTCAGCGTTCACCCCTCCAAAGTAACTGACACTGGAGCATGATATCATGTTAGCATGGTACATGCCTATTCCGCATATCCTATTGCAGTGATTTTAGGAAAATAATATGAAGATGCAGAGGCATGCATGGCACCAGTCTTTGATGCCCAGTTGGCAGCCAAATATAGGCCTGCTGGTGTGCACTGTGGTGTTAGAGCAACACTTTGTTTTAATAGCAATTTTCCTAATTTTCTTCGTTCATCAGTGAAAACACAACCGTTGGGTGTGTAATTTAGTTTTGCCAACAACCGGTGTGTAACTTATTGCATCTCCAGTCCTATTGTCAATGATATTTAGGTCTTTAAAATAGATCTAATCCCAGTTATGAGAATAGCTGTTATGCCGCGTACACACGGTCGGACCTGGACCAAATCCGGCAGACAATCCGATCGTGTGTGGGCTTCACTGGACCTTCAGCGGACTTTTCCAGTCATAAATCTGACGGACTTTAGATTTGGAACATGCTTCAAATCTTTACGTCGTAACTCCGCCGGACCCAGAAATCCGCTCGTCTTTTTTTTTCTCAAAAGTTTGACGGACCTAGAAATGAAACATGTTTCAAATCTTTCCGACGGACTCGAGTCCGGTCGAAAAGTCCGCTCGTCTGTATGCTAGTCCGATGGACAAAAACCGACGCTAGGGCAGCTATTGGTTACTGGCTATCAAATTCCTTATTTTAGTCCTGTGTACGTCATCACGTACGAATCCGTCGGACTTTTGTGTTCGTTAGAAAATCCGTGGAAAGTCCGCCAAAAGTCCGTCGGACAGGCTGTCAGACTTTTGTAGCTGAAAAGTCCGACTGTGTGTACGTGGCATAAGTCTTTATCAGTCCTTTACATCTGCAGATTTTATTAAAATGTACCTGGTGATCCTGCCATGAAGGTTAGTCCTGTTATTGGATGACAACTGTATCCTAGCTGTGCCTCTGCATTGTCACTCTATCTCAAGTTCCTGTAGTTGAGGCTGCAACTGGTAGTGCCAACATGGCTTATGCCGCGTACACACGATCGGTCTTTCCGGCAGAAAAGGTCAGACGGAATCATTCCATTGGACATTCCGATCGTGTGTGGGCTTCATCGGACTTTTTCTTTCGAAAATTCTGACGGACCTAGAAATAGACCATGTCTTAAGTCTTTCTGAGGGAATCAGTTCCTATCAGGAAAACCATTTGTCTGTATGCTATTCCGATGGACCAAAAAAACGACGCAAGGGCAGCTATTGGCTACTGGCTATTGAACTTTCTTTTTCTAATCCCATCGTACCTCCATGCGTTCTAAACAATCAGACTTTGATCTTGTGTAGGCAAGTCCGTTTTAGCGGAACTCCGTCAAAAAAAACAGTGGAGATCAGCAGCATTGAGATAAAAAAAAAAGGTGTAAACCGTACTTAATATATAAATAAAAGCAAATCTTTTATAATAGACCATGTGTGAGGCTGGTTTTACATTAAAGCCTATGTCAACATATGTGTTAAAGATACCAGTTATGACCCACGTTGACATGTCCTAGTGCTCATATATACATCATGACGTGTGTCAACTTGCATCAATGTGTGTTGATGTGCATTACGATGCACGCTGATGTTCAATGCAAAGTACATTGCAATATCTTTTAGAAACGGTTAGGGAAAAAATGTATTGGTAAGAATCCAGTGGATGTAAACCCTCTCCTATACCCAGTGAAGTGAAGAGCCTCAGACGATACACAGGGATTAAATAAATCTCCCCACATAAGTTTTACATGCATATCTGCTGTCTTCAGCTTGCTATATTCTTTAGAATTCTTACATCGTGTTCAAATTGTTTTCTTCCTCATTCAGCAGTAGGAGTGGATTCTTGGCATACACTGTGTGAGAGCTGATTGGGGGAAAGGCGCACACCCCCCCTTCACATAGGCAGAAGAATGAAGATGCTTTCAGAGCTCTGCTGTGACAAGACAAGCTCTCTGCTAATCTGTTTCTAGCACCCACCCCGACACAAATTTCAGGCTGCTTTTATCTCACATCTTAGAGAACTTGTCAGAAGTTATCATGCTGATACCAGAGGAAGGAACTCAGGGCTTCGGAGAGAGATAAGTAAACACTACAGATATATGTGCTTAAGGTCAAATTTCATGAATCCGGTTTACATCCACTTTAAGCCTGGTAGACACTATGAGTTTTTTCCGCTCAACCCAGCGGGTTGAACAAAAAAAAGACCTGTTCGCTCCGGTTGGAGCTACTGTACTAATGATCCAACGTTAGAACAGCGATCTCCCCCCTCTGAGCTGTTGTGTTCTGACAGGGGGGCGCCCCCCCCCCCCCCCAAGTTCACTCTGGTCAGCATTCTTAGACATTGGTCAGCTGCTGGCTTTCCAGCATGCGCGTCTGAAATAAGATGGTCAAACGGCCGGCTTCTGTCAGACCATCTGGCATACACACGACAAGCCGAATGTTTGCCGTTTTTTATTGAACTGGCTGATGTCGCCCAGCATTTGGCCCGTGTGTACGGGGCTTTAGTAAACTGAATGATGTCCAGTTAGGGTTTAGATCCACTTAACTAAAATCTGTTGGCAATGCAATTTCTAAAGCTAGGAGGGCTGCTAGTTAGCTGAGTAAATTGTGTGTAACGAACCTACATTAAGATCATTTGGGTCATTGAGGCCCATGCTGTGTCCACCTCTTCCATTACCTCATCATTACTGACACATGAAGCATCGGGTTAAAAGCTCCCATTTGGTATATTAGAGCTTTTCTGTGCCTAATGTGGACCTTCTTAGCTAGTTATATGCCATGGCATATACCCACTATGTATGAAATAGGAGTATCTCCTGTCATTTTGTTCAGTGTGGCAATGGTGGATGATTCAGAAGACTGCCTGGGGTTCCTCTCTAAACTATTTCTGTGCCCGTACACAGTTCCTGGTACATGTATAGTGTTACTGTGCCTATAGAAGTGTTATAAGTATCTGTATAATCTCTGCTGCCCACTGCAGTCTCACTATGTCCATGTGCTGGCATTGGCCTCCCCTACCAGTGAATTCATATCTAAAGTTAATACACAATACATAAACTCATGCCTACAAAACTCTGGTTAGGCCACATCTTGAGTATTCTGTCCAGTTTTGGTCACTAGTCTTCAGGAAGAATGGACTTGAACTGGAGAAAGTCCAGAGAAGGGCAGCAAAGCTAATAAGGGGACCTCAGTTATGAGGAACAACTACAAATATTGAGCTTATTCCCCCTTAAAAAAGGGGCGCTGAAGAGCAGAAATGATCTCCATATACAAATCTTTGAATGGTGACCGTAACATTGGTAGGAAACTATTTGACCTAAAGTTTCTAAAGAAGACACGCGGCCACACAATGAATTTGGACAAGAAGCAGCTCAATCTTAAAGTAAGGAGTTCCATACTGTTAAAGCAATAAGGATGTGGAAGTCCCTTCAGTGGGAGTGTAGATAAATTCAAAAAACTTTCAGATGTGCTAAAAGTGCTTGAGATTAAAACCATGTATGGGCAGGCTGAATGTGCTAAGTTGGTTGATCAACTTGGGTACAACCAGCCTGCCGGATTTGGGATTATCTCAACTCGTGGTTGCATGAAAGAAATGAGCTCAGTGTATGGCCTGCCTTGGGCTACTTTCACACTTGGGCCACCGAGCAATAGCGCTAAAGTGCTGCTCATTTTTGCAGTGCTTTAGCGATGCTTCTGCGGTGCTTTTCGGCCGCTAGCGTGGTGCTTTTAACCACCACTAGCGGTTGAAGAAGGGGTTAAAAGCACCCGTGTTGCGGTGCTTCCGAAACGATTTTCAGGCGCTTTGGAAACGCTGCCCATGAATTGAATTCATTCACTGTATACAGCGCTCCCAAACCGCCCCAAAGATGCTGCTGATATTCATCATCCAATCATATGCAAGCCAAATTTTTTTTCCTTGCACGTTGGGTATTCTTTACAAAGCGATGCTTTTCCACGTTGACATTTACTAAGAAAAAAGAGTGCAGCTTCACTTGCAAAGTGCCCAGTCTATTTGCCTTTAGTAAATCCAGCCCATTGTTAGCCAATGCAGTGTCACTCTGCTCCTACACAGGCAATGTCACATTATTCCATTCAACATCACTCATTCACTCACCTCCTACTCCCAAAAAAACTCTTCCTCAATGACAACCCGCATTGCATTTTGGGATACTCCTCCTTCCCACAGAGAATTCTACAGCTGGAAATAGGTGGGAGGCCTTATTATGGTCCCCTAGGGGACAACAAACTCTAACCCATCAATTGTTATTCAGACTCTTCAACACAATATCATTTCTGTGCTTTAGATGTCACCAGTAGAAAATGACAACCCAGTGGCGGAGGAGGTCTGGGGCAAAGACCCTGTAATTAAGCCTGATGAGGTATATGAGAAATTGGAGGCTTGCAAATATCGGCTCTAATGTCTCATTTATCTTCCAGCTTACAGGCTTTTATTTAGTAAAATGTGTCTTTCTCCTTCATTGCGCTGATGTTATGGAAGCAGAAAGACTTGAGTAAGAAATGCCAGATCCCCAGCTGGCTGCAGGCTTGCTGGAAATCAGTCTCCCGCTGACTCAGCCTTTTGCAATTCCAGATTTATTGTGCAAAGGTTAGCAGATAGCAATGGCCTGGCACTGAATGCCCCCCACCTCGCCATCAGCCCAACCAGGAATGAATAGGGTGGCTCTTGGATTCAGACACTAACGCTGCATCTGTTTTCTTTAAGATACAGATTATTACTTTGCCTTGTGAGCTGTACATATTCTTATTTCTTATCAGCCTGGATAGAGGGAGCAGGAGAATTTTGTTTTCCATTTATTTACTGCCACCACTCTTGCTGACCATTTTTTGAAACGGACCAGGTAGGGTCTGGTTGAACACTTTGGAAACAAGTCCTTGTGGAACTGGGGCCGTCTTTAATATTGATTGGACCCTGGGCAAACATTTTCTCCCCCCCATTCAATTTCGCTCTCCACCTGCTCTGAGACATACAATAAATAGCAGCTAGACTTAAAATCAAATGAACAAAGAAAAATTCCTACGAGCCAAAATGAACCTAGTGCTAAAAGTAAGCACTACACAGCCGCATACATGAATCACGCCTTGTAATGCGTGTGAAATATTAAATAAATAAATAAATATGATGCACTAGAGTGTGCTAACCGTGCCCTAATCCTGGCACACAGAGATACAGTGCATATACAACATAGTATAAAATAATTTAACCCCAATATGTGCTATATCCCCCAAGATAAACAAACTTAATGTGCACAAATAAACAGTGCAGTGAGCATGTGAAATGGTAATATCAACAAAAATGCTCCAAAATTAATCAGTGCAAACCAGGTGCTAAAAGTGCAATAAACAAATAATAAAATAAATAACGTTAATTCATAAATGATTCATATATGCAAACAAAAGCTGAAAAAATGACACGTGCCAGCCAAAAAGTGCAGAGTGTCACACAATACATTTAATCACATTCCCCCTGATGATGACACGTATTCCCTGAGTTGAAAACGGGTAGGGGAGGGACCAGGACGAAGTGTTAGGCAGCAGCAGCTGTCTGTGCTGGGATGGTCTCCATAACCTCACTGCTACATCCATTACCTATTGTTATATCCAGATTTTATGCCTCTTCTGAGTGGTGCACTGACGCACCCTCAAAATATGAGTACCCCCTTCTGGGGGAGAGTTTTTTATCTGACCTTGTTAATAAACACTTTTTAAACGTTATCACACCATATGGTTCCTTTCTCTTTTTACCTATGATTTGAGCCTATGCTGGAGCCTGTTTTCCTGTGATCCATACTGAGACCTGGGTGGCTCATAAGCGTTTTCTGACTCTGTCTAGCGACTTAGTCACATTCCCTAAGGTGAGCGCTTTACTTTGGGGGGGGGGGTCAACTTTTGTTTCACCATCGCATGATATGTGGCACGCAGCACGTTTGAAAACATCATCACTGAAGCACAGTTGTCATCACTTTCATTAAGGACTTTTGTATTTAATATATGTCTATTTTATGATGGACGATTAAGTATATGTATTGTGTGACACTCTGCACTTTTTGGCTGGCACATGACATTTTTCAGCTTTTGTTTGCATATATGATTCATTTATGAATTAACATTGTTTATTTTATTATTTGTTTATTGCACTTTTAGCACCTGGTTTGCACAGATTCATTTTGGAGCATTTTTGTTGATATTACCATTTCACATGCTCACTGCACTGTTTATTTGTGCACATTAAGTTTGTTTATCTTGGGGGATATAGTACATATTGGGGTTAAATTATTTTATACTATGTTGTATATGCACTGTATCTCTGTGTGCCAGGATTAGGGCATGGTTAGCACACTCTAGCGCATCATATTTATTTATTTATTTAGACTTAAAATCAGTTTACTATATCAGATCTGGCAGCAATTGCGATTGGTTGCCAGCAGTTACAGCATATCTTTACTGCTTACTGACTGGTTGCTAGAGGTTACAGCACACATTATGTCTCACTGATTAGTTGCTAGAGGTTACAGCAAATTATTTCTGCTTGTTAATTGGTTGCTAGAGATTTCTGTACAGTATTACTGCTCACTGATTGGTTGCTAGAGCACATCACCTCCTCACTGTAGGGGGGCATGATATACATGTGAATGCCGTCTTTAGTTACATATCAATGTCGCCGGACGCAGTTATTCACTTATGAATGCCGCTGCTATTTACATATCAATGCCGGTTATATACATGTAAACATAGGGTCTGCAGGTGAGTCATCTGTACACAACAATAAGGCAGAGCTGGGCAGCATTACTACCAGCACTTCACATTGAGATATTGGGACACAGCACAGGACTAAAACTTCAAAGGACAAGGACATTTAAATTGGGATAGTTGACAAGTATGAGGCAGCTGCTTTGGGTCCCACAACAATGACAGGGCCCAGGGCAGCTGCCCCTTTTGCCCTGACTTAAAGACGGCCCTGTGTGGAACCCAAAATATCATGTACTATAAATACATAGATTCTAGTTATTGTCTCTTTCAAGGTCAGACAAATCCAGATCAATGCATGACAGATGCGAGGCACCAACACAATCAGCTCAGCTGTAATGCTGCACCATTCATGGCCAGTGAACCAACGTGCGTTTTAAGCTTGGGGGAGTAGGGTGGATGACAAACCAGATATGACGTCAACAGCTAAGCCTCAATGTATAGCGCCCTGAGGACGTGTAGCACGCATAATGCATTGAGGCTTAGCCGTTGACATCATATCTGGTCTGTCATTCACCCTACTCCTCCAAGTTTGGAACGCACGCCGGTTCGGTGGCCACGAACAGCGGAGCATTACAGCTGAGCTGATTGTGTCGGTACCTCGTAGTCACCCGCAACATCTGAGTAGTACTTGGATGCGTTTTATTGTTAGCAATCCTTTTAATAAAAATTACTACACTATGTTACACTCTCTGGTATCCTTTTAACCCCTATTATATTGGAGAGAAAATACTGTGGCGATTACAAGAATAAGAGATCCAGCAGCGGGGATCACAGTGTATAAAACACTTGCTTCTGGTAAGTTTATATTTCACCTGGGCTGTGGGGAGAGCTCAGTGGCAGCCCATCCATAGAGGGCGCCCCCCCAATCCATGCGCCCGGCACCTAATTTACATGCAGGGCGCCGGACGCATGGATTCCGATGGGGTTTTTCTTTTATTTATTTTTTTTAGAAGCATGTGATTAGAGCAGAAGGCTCTAATTGGCTTCAAAAAAGGGTGGGCTCGAGCCACCTCAGGCAACCTCGACCCGGCATGTGAGAATATGGATCAGATGGTAAAAAACCTCCTTCCACCACAGAACAGTTTGGTGGGTTTATGGTTAACAGCATCCAAAAAAACAACAGAAAGCCTCCACATAGTGAAAAAACGTATGGTTACGGGTTTATTTGGAATAAAAAGGCTTTACATAGATTCCAAGATGTATTGCATCAAGTAAAATATCTCCTCTGTGGGATATATTTATTTGTCTATAATAAGAAACTGAGAAAGGAAAAAAATCCCCTATGTGGTGGACTTTTAAGGCACGCTAGTTTTTTTTTTTCTAAAGTCCACCACATGGGGGATTTTTTTTCCTTTCTCTTTTAATACTGGATGTGGCACCACCCCTTGCTCAATATCACTGGCCTAATAATTTTTCTTCATAATAAGAAACTGAGTGCTTGAGGTGGCTGAGCTGAGGAGGAGGAATTGCACCACTCGCTCTCCAGAGCTTTGATATCACATGCCTGATTGATGTTACCTTCTGGTAAGTGTATTTAATCTGCTCCCCTGGGTGGTGGATGTACACACGGCGGTGACTCCTTTAGTCCTACACTCCTGGATTCCTTCCCATCAATATATGGGATTCATGTTTTAATCGCCAATGGGACTATACTACCAATGTTGATTTACTATTTACACAAGGCACTTTATTTAGAGACACTATCAATCAGATGATGGTGTTAGAGTTTTTTGTATATGCTAATTACAATTTATTTTGTATATCGCAGTATGTTGATATGTCAATACTCAGTATTTAATTCTTAGCGCTCCACTGTTTTCACTTTATTCATTCACACAAAGATTGTAGTGCTGGCTGCTATTGTTTATGTGTATGTATAGCGCAGTATTTTTATATTAATTCCTTATTTTATGTGTGGCCCAAGACAAATCCTCTTCTTCCAATGTGGCCCGGGAAGGTCAAAAGGTTGGACATCCTTGGTTTAGATTAGGGATGCACCAATATCATTTTTTTTACAAAGAGTACCTATACTCTCACCGATACCAATTACCGATACCTACTGCAACTGTTTTGTTTTCACTTCAGTTGTCAGCAATGGTACAAAGCATTGGAAAGTTATTTACAAATGAAATAAATAGATTTTTTTATTTTTTTTATTTTGCGCTTTTTCAAAGTGAAATGTGTAAATATATGTTAATATATATATGTGTAAAGATATTCACTAATAAAACAAACAAAAAAAGTTTTAATTGTTTATCGTTTATAAAATAGATGTGAACAAAAAAAAAAGCAGGAAAATAATTAAATGGAGAAAAGGGAGTTAATTAAGGCTGATTAGAGTAAATTAAGGGTTTATAAGGGGTTAAACAGAGGAACATTTGTTCATCCCTTTGATCTGCAGATGAAGAAACAGAAAGATTAAAAAAGAAACAATGTTTCTTTTTATTTTAGTGTTTCAGCGGCTGAGCAATGGTGTTACCCTCCCTGGCGGTATGATTATTTCAGATTTTTGATGCTGAAAGCGGTACAATTATTTTGCATGGAAATTTGGCGTTTTATATTATAGGCCTGTAATTCTTAGGAATAACACACTTAAATCTGTCCAAACCAGAGTCTAGTAGATATCCCGGGTATGATAAAGTTTGAAAAACAAAATCATAAATGATAATATAATAAATAACTATAAATAATTATACCAAATAATAATATAATAATAAAAATTATTCAATAATGTAATCAAAACACTGAAATTTGCTCAGGTGCAGAATTGTCGCTGTCATTACGTTTGAGTGTTTGATGACGGATCTCCCCACAAATCACTATCGCTCAATTCTGCGAGTGATTCTAATTTATTATCGCTGTTTTCTAGCTGGTCTAAAACCACTTTTAATTTAAAGGGACGATTTTGGTTGCTATGGACAATCTCCAGTTTCCAGGCAGAAAACAGTTTTTATAATATAAAGCTGCATGCAGGACACTGGACAGACCACTAGGGACAAAAGGAATGTGAAATAATATCATACAGTATACTGTAATCTATAATACTGTATGTATTGTGTGTGTTTCACTTTTTGAATTTGGCGCCGTTCTCTGTCCCCGTGCGTCGGAGCTCGGCTCCGTGATGAATCGAGCGGAGGACGAGCCGCTCACACTGCGGGGAGACATCGCAGGATCCAGGGGACAAAGTAAGTAAGCTCTTCCTGGATCCTGCGATGCGATCCCGAGTTTGGCTCGGGGTTACCGCTTTTGGTTCTGAAATTCCACCCCGAGCCAGACTCGGGAATACCGCCAGGGAGGTTAATAAACATTGCCGGCTGCTTTTTTTTGACAGCTCCAATTACCGGACTTCTTTAACACTTCAGCTGTCAACAGGGGAGACCCACTGACAGCTCAAAGAACCGAGCTTGAAAGTATCGGTTTCAGGTATCGGTGCATTTGTACGAGTACCGATACTTGTGCAAATACTCGGTATCGGCACCGATACCAATACTAGTATCAGTGTAACCCTAGTTTATATCCTTGTCATGTGGAGTGTATCTATAGGCAAAACCTTTTTTTTTTTGGGGGGAGGGGATGTTTAGACCACCTGTCAAGTTTTTATTACTGTCTGTGTAACCATTGGGGAGATTCACCCCTCTATTTGTATGGGGGACAACCGTCAAAAAGAAAAAAGGTGAGGGGACATCTAACCTTTTTTAAGTTGTACTAACAAGAGGTGAGGGAAAACGTCCAGTGAGGACATGTAATGCAAGAACAACAATCCAAATTGGAAATTCCCTTCACAGAATTTCTCTAACTTTTTGCTTCTCTAGGACAGGAAGTGAAGGGTATATTTTCCCTTAGGTAGTAAACATAGAGCAAAACAGTAATGTCGCATGGGTTTTAAACTTTTCCTACTGTATCCAAAAGTCAACCAAAAAAAAAGTTTTGTCTATACATATACTTGAAGCCAGTTCCATTGAAGAGTGTTGGCTCAGGTAGACTTACTTGCAGGCTCCTCTGCTTCTCCAGAGGTTAGATTTGGCAGAATTCGTTTGTGTCTGGCCACAATGATGACGTGTTCCTGCAGTTATTTGTGTATTTTACATGTAGGAAGCTAGAGGTACATGACACAATTTGATTTTGTGCTGGTTACTCGGTTGACTGGACCTGGGAGTTCCGGAGAGAGATGTCTCCACTAGAATAACCGAAGACATATGGGAAGGCAGCCTTTGAATGAATTTGGCTCTGTGGGGTATTTTATTGGCATGGCCTGTAAGATCTGACTTGATACCAATGATGTTAATCGGACAGAGAACATCCAACAATAGTAAAAAAGATTTTTTAGGAAAAGTCAGGAAATAGTTTACCTAAGGCCTGATTCACCTATGCAGATTGCAGTTTGCATATTCCAGGTGCATTTTGGGTTTTTCAATACACATTTTTGATCCATTAAAGTCTATGGAACCAAAAACCAGAAACAAGTCCCTGGCCCTTTCCATAAAATACACAGATGTGAACTACATCCATAGGAAACCATGTTAACTGGACTGTAATGTTTTTCTGCAAAACTGAAAACGCACTAAAAAGTGCATAGGTGTGAACCAGGCCTAAGGGTAAGGTTCTTGCAATGTCTTTGCCTGTATGAAAGGCCTTGTGCTGTAGTAGGGTCATCAAGCTCCTTAGCTCCTTGATGTTCTGTAATATTCTTGTACCTTGGGCTGAGTCCCGTATATAGTCACAAAGGACATATGGCTGCTTTATTGTGGTAGGAACACTCTGGGTGTCCCCGTTTTATAAATCTTGGCACATTACTGAGTAGATTGTACGCCATTTGCGTCATTGGTTTACATTGAATCCTGTCTGCTCTTTTGTGAGTCAGGTTTACAGTACAGAGGTCTGTGTTTGTACCACGGATGTGAATACATCACCTACCATCACCTTTTTATTATTATTCACTTTGATTTATTATAGATTGACTGCTTTAAAGGTAAACACTAAGGTAGTCTGTTTAAAAAGCGTCAGCGTCTGTTCATGTATGTGTATGGATAGTGCGACTGAACAGTTTACAACTTGTTGGATTTTAGGTAAAGGATACTTACATGGCAGCATGTGCGATAAGGATCTATTTTTGGTAAGAATAGAGGCCTCATTGCTGTCATTGTCCAATATTGTATATGCCTGTATGAAAGTGTTCGATTAATATGAAAGTTTTACTAAACCCACAACAGTAAAATCAGTCTGTATATGCAGTAAAGCATGCTTGTTACACTCACTGTGGAACCTAAGGGGTTAATCCTCTGCATTGTGTAAAAAGGCTGTTTGATCCTGTCTCCTTCTTCTTCCACCGTCCCCAATCCTTCTGCTGATAGAACAGAGGGTAGGGGACAAGCTGCACATGCTCAGTTTAGTGTGTATTGCTAGAGAGTTTTTTTTTTTTTTTTCTTGGGCGGGTGCATGTGATCAGCACAGGGCCAATCAGCACTGTCCAGACAGAGGGTCAGGGGTCCTGCAGTCTTATGGGACAGTCAGAGGAGAATGAAAACTGCTCCACAAGCTTTAACCAGACTCTAATAAAAGTCACAAGACTGCTCTAACTACTGATGAGAAAAGGTATTTAGCAGTTTTGTGTACTGTGGGAGACCAGATATAGTGAATGCAGGGTTCTGGGTTTAGTAAAACTTGAAGGAAGTCAGGCAGAAGAAGTATCTCTTAGGCTCCATTCACACCTGTGCGTAGAGCAGCGACAGCATGTTTTTGTGTTTTTTAATGAATCGGTTTTGGAGCGGCACCATTCATTTGAATGGGCCTCCGTCTGCTCCAAAAGAAGCTCCAAAGAAGCTCATGTACCAAACCTTGGCACAGAGCCAGGAGCATTTGGCATTGTGATTGTAGCGTGATTTGTCGCTCAAAATCGCTCAAAAATCGTGGCAAAATCACCCCGCTTTTGGCGTGTCATCAAGAAATAAGGTAATCGCAAACCCATTCCACGTTTTGATGCAATTCTGGAATCGCGCCGATTCTGCCCCCCACCGTCCCCCCCCCCATACGGATCGCTCAGGTGTGAACAGAGCCTGCACTATTAACATGTTCATGTAACTTCAAAAGATATTTTTAAAACTTTTAGGCTGGGTTCATACTATTGCGAATTGGATGCGGGTTATTAAATGTCGCTTACAGGGGAGAAAACAAATAAACTGCTGCTGCTAAATTAAAGGATTTATGGTCCTCTCCTTTTCTAATAAAACTGTGTTAAATCAGATTATCAGAGTAATGGAGTAAATGTACTAATCTGATTATGTAAATATTTTGCATTGTCACTTTTATCCTCCGGTTTCCTCCGACTGATAACCCTGCTGGAAACGGTCCAGTAATCCTTCAGGCCGGTCTGGATAGTGCAGATCTTTATGGCACAGGAGATCCTGACAATGTTTCCTTTCCATGAACTTTACTCAAAATAACATGCGTCTTCTGCCCTCGTCCTCAAAAAAAACTATAAAGGCTTATATTTTAAAACATTCCTGTTCTCGTAAATGGGAGCTCCAATCTTTTTAAAGTGATACTAAAAACACACTTTAATTTACATTATCCCTTCATTTTTTTGTATGTGGATGATGGCGCTGTAATTATTTTAATACTAAAAAAAAAAAAGCATCTAAGTATCTTTTTTTCCTAGTCCATATACAGCTGTCACATGACCCAGCCTGTCTGCAGGGAAACAGTGGTAGGAGGAGCTTCTAGTCCTGCTGCTCACATTTTCAAAATAAAATAAAAACAGCCCTTTTGATACACAGTAAAAATAAATGATTAATATCAATGAACTGTTTTAAATGGTCATACAATTATTTATTTGAAATTAAATCTTTAGTATTTTTTGGCAATAAAATGGGCAGATTTCTGGCTGTCACGCCCCTCCAGCCTGAGTCTTAGAATAACAGGGAGGTGAAGCCTTCATCAATGTACATGTAGTATTCCACTCCCATTTTGTTTAGCTTATTAGTAGGCATAAAGGAGGAAGGAGAGAGTGGGCTGTCATTTATCACTGTGTATACACCCACATGTGTGACCAGTTGCAATGGGGACATGGACAGGAGGGGGAGATAGAGAACAGCAGGATCAACCGGGTTTTTTCCAGAAAACAAATCTCATAATGACGGAGTGAGTATGAACAGCGTTCAATACACCATTTATTGATAGTTTTTATTGATGTAGGTTAAATGACACTTTACCGTATTTTTGGAAGTCGTGTTAAAGAGTTCAGCTTAACCCCTTCCCGCCAACATAATGCAAATATGTGGCTTTCGGGTTGAAGGGGTTGTACCGGGTTGATGCATACAACTGCACGTATCACCACGGTACCGTTTTTTTAGAGCCAACGGTCTGCTTTCTTGTGATGACAACCAATGCGGCTAAGCAGCCTCTCAGCTGTTATTACAAACAGTTATTATGCGGCTTGCCTGGGCTCTCCTATCCCACCGACATCACTTCTGGTTTAGGGCCCTAAAAAAAAATGTAAAGGGACAGTGTAAAAATAAAATAAATAAGAAAAAAAATGAAAGCACCCCATCCCTCCGTGCTCACGCGCAGGAACGAACGCATAGGTAGGTTGCGCCTGCAAATGTAAATGGTGTTCAAACCACACATGTGAGGTCTAACTGCGATCGTCAGAGTGAGAGCAATAATTCTAGCACAGGACCTCCTCTGTAACTCTAAACTGGTAACCTGTATACATTTTTAAAGCGTCACCTATGGGGATTTTTAAGTACAGTCGTTTGTAGCCATTCCACGAGTATGCACAATTTTAAAGCATGACATGTTAGCTATCTATTTCCTCGGTGAAACATCATCTTTCCATTATACAAAAAATTTATGCTAACTTAACTGTTTTTTTATTTCATGAAAGTGTATTTCTTCCAAAAAAATAGCATTTCAAAGACCACTGCGCAAATACAGTGTGACATAAAATATTGTAACGATCGCCATTTTTTTCTCTAGGGTCTCTGCTAAAAAAAATATATATATAATGTTTGGAGGTTCTAAGTAATTTTCTAGCAAAAAATACAGATTTTAACTTGTAAGCAACAAGTGTCAGAAAAAGGCTTATGCCATGTACACACCATGGGAAATTCGGCCAGCAAAAGACCGTTGAGAGCTTTTGGTCGGAAAATGCGACTGTGTGTATGCTCCATAGGACTTTTGCTGGCGGAATTCCAGCCAGGAAAAGAGTGAGAGCATGTTCTCAATTTTTCGGTCGAAAAAAGTTCCGATCGGAAATTCCGATCGTCTGTACCAATTCCGACGCGCAAAATTCCTACGCATGCTCAGAAACAATTCGACGCATGCTCGGAAGCATTGAACTTCATTTTCTCGGCTCCTTGTAGTGTTGTACGTCACCGGGTTCTTGGCGGTCGAAAGCTCAGCCAACTTTTGTGTGACCGTGTGTATGCAAGCCAAGCTTGAATGGAATTCCGTCTGAAAAAACCATCCAAGATTTTTCCGATGGGAAATTCTGCTCGTGTGTACCAGCATTAGGCGTGAAGGGGTTAGGTAAATGATCTTATCAATGTGTATTAATGGTCAATCCACCCAAAAAGTGATATTCTAAGCCGGCCATATACTTGGGTCGTTTTTTTTTTTTTTTTGTTTTTTCTTGATCAACCAGTGGGCTGAATGAAAAAGAAAAACTGATTTCTTCATCCAAACAAGCGAGGTGGATGGAGGAATCCCCCCTTGCTGAGTAATACACTGATCAGTGGCTGTAGCTGTAGATCTGCAAAGGTTTTCCAACATTCCTTTTTGGCAAAAATGAATCAAACGATCCACTTCTGTCAAGCAAGGATGCCCACACATGGATCACAACTCTACTAGTCCTTGCTGAAGCTGCCAAATTTTGATCCGCCTATGACCAGAGTTTGTTTTGGGTGGAACCCAGTGGGCTGAGTTGGGCTGAGTTGGCCCCTGGCTTTTCTCGAATTCTCAGACAGCGAGATCTCTGCTGTATACAGTAATTAGTTTGGGTGGACTGACCCATTTAGGACCTTGTATTATTATATAGTGTGTCATTTTATTTTTTTCACAGAAACAGCCATATCTGCTCATTACTTGTACTGACTGCTCGCTGTAATGAAGGGTTTTGGTACTAAACTGATTTCAGGTTTGTGGTTGTGTATTAGATGTTCTGTACAAGAGAAAAAAAATCTGAGATTGTTATGTTAGTAGTGATCACTTGGGTATACTGAGGGGTTTGAAGCTGATTATATCAATGTCCATGATACGTTCCACCCAAGGCAGTGACTCAGTGTAGGCCAGAATTCCTCGACTCCCAACACGCCATGTTTTCAGGACTTTATTCAACTTGAGGGGGATTTAGCAAATACGTTAAAACCTTGGATTGAGAGTGTTTTTCTATGAATCCGATCACCGCGAGCAAAGTACGGGTACGTGATTATGCGCACCCGTGCCAGTTAGCCGACGTATATCGGCGTGAGCCGGTCGGCAAGTGGTTAACCATCAACCATGTGAGTTGCTAAATGTTGTACCTTCAATAAATGTAACCATATTGCTACACTTAGGGGCGCCTCTCTTCTCCTTTTATGCTCTGTAGCTCCTGCTGGATTTAGCTTCTAATCCCTTGTGGAGGCTTCCATTTGTGGATGGACGATTTATGGTTACACAACCTATCACATAGAGCTGCACAATTAATCGTTAAAAAATCGTGATCTCGATTCACCTCCCCTGACAATCTCTCCTGCAGAGATTGCTGATTCTTTCATAAAACAAGTGGAGAGACTTTATGTGCTCACTCAACTGTCAAAAGAAAGCATCTGGGCAGTCTGCCAAGTCTTTAACTTGATACATTTTAACTAACTCTTCCTTCTTAGATCAAAGGGAAAGAACTTCTGTGTAAATAAATAAGCTGGGCAGTCTGCCAAGTTTTCAAGTGTAAATGCAGGAAGTTTAACTACTTAAAGTCTAAATCTTTTTCTGACACTTCTTTAAGTTAAAATCAATATGTTTTGCTAGAAAATTACTTGGAACCCCCAAACATTATATATATTTTAGCAGAGACCCTAGGGAATAAAATGGCAATTGCTGCAATATTTTATGTCACACTGCCCAGCAGTCTTTCAAGTGCAATTTTTTGGGAAAAAATACACTTTAATGAATAAAAAAATAAAAAACGAAACAGTAAAGTTAGCCCAACTTTTTGTTTTGTTTTAATGTGAAAGATGATGTTACGCCGCGAGAATCGTGATCTATCTTCCAAGCAAAAAAATCGTGATTCTCATTTTAGCCAGAATCGTGCAGCTCTACTATCACATTGCTATAATCTTTTTATATGGACTATAAACTGAAGGGCTTATGAATAAATGGTTGTGGAACGAATCATCTGAGTTTCCATTATTTCTGATGGGGAAATTCGCTTTGATAAACGAGTGCTTTGGATTACAAACATGTTTCCGGAACGAATTATGCTTGCAGTCCAAGGTATTACTGTAATGTTGATTTGATAATCCACAGCTGAAAGTCTCAAAAATGACCTGTTGGGGGTACATGGGGGCTGGAACTGAGAAATATATAAATGTAGGCGATTCCTATAAAAACCAGGTCCATAAAGCAGAGTGAGGAAGTTGGCGAAAGCACGCTCTAGGTAGTAGTTCCACCCAAGAGACCTCTGTTAAATGTAGCTGCATTGGATTAGAAAATTGAGATTTAAAGAGGAAATAAAGTCTTCTTGTTTAATTGTACCTACAGGTAAGCCTATAATAAGGCTTGCGTGTAGGCAGTGGTAATTTTGACATCAAATTTCGTTTTAGTTATGGTCTTTTGACCAAAATGCCATTTTAGTTTTAGTCGTATTTAGTAGATTAAATTAGTATTAATTTAGTCAACTAACATGTTTTAGTCGATGAAATTAACACTGCCTGTAGGTACTGTAAATATCTCCTAAACTTGCACAGTTTAGGATATTTACTATACACACCACTGATGATGTCATCGTACATGCGCTCTAAAGGAATGCCCCCTCCCTCCCCGTGCTGTTTCTTTAGGGCTTTGTGCTGGCACCGGCGGCTCCTGCGGGCATGCGCGGGAGTGACATCATCGCGGCTCCAGCCAATCACAGCGCCGGAGCCCGCAAACCCAAAAGAAATACTGGGGAAGATGTCAGCCGTATCAGCGGTGTGCGGGCGCCGCTACAGGGCTTCCTTATAAGGTAAGTATAATGAGCTAGTATGTGATGCATACTAGCTCATTATGCCTTTGTCTTACAGGTTTTTTTTTCTCGAGTTGACAACCTCTTTAAAAGAATGGACATTCTCCCTATAGCACAGCTGCATTTTTTGCTGGATCAGTAGTTTACTGTGTGGCTTTACTTTTTTCCCATAGTTTACTCTAAAGCCTACTGAAAGTAATCAAAAATTTTCAAATGGGCCCAAATTGCTTCTTTTTTTATTTAACCTAAAAAAGCAATGGAAATCAAACACACAGAACTGGAATGGAAAATTGTACAGATGTGTATTATATGGACCATGCCTTCAAAATGTGTGTTAGGAGCCACTTGTCTCCATTGGAAGCCTGTGTGACAAGGTGAAATTCCCACCCTATAAAAGGAAGTCCGTGCAATGACCTTCATGACAGGATCACCAGCTATTATTTTATTAAAAGCTGTAGATGTAAATATATTGAATTATATTTACTTCTAAAATTGCATTAAAGTGAAACTTAACCCTAGAATCACTTTATGAACATTAAACAGCTGTATAACACATGTCCGCGCTTCGGTTGTCCAGCATTAGAAACTGCTGCCCATTTGCCAGCGACACCATAAGTTGCATGGTGTCACTGATAAATGGGCAAAGGTTTCCAGTTCTGATTGCTTGACAGCTTGCTTACTATTGTGATGCTGTGATTGGCCCACAGCTATCACATGGTACCTGACACCTTTAACCATGTGATTAGCCGTAGCCAATTTGGTTGGTATTTATACTGTCTTGCCATTTTAGGGCCACAAGAAATTAGATAGGCTGTCAGTATATCACAATTTAACAGTTTTCAAATAAAATGTATACCATAGTTTGCAGACTTTATAGCTTTCAGACAGACTAAATAACATACAGAGATTTGAGTTATTTTTAACAAAGAACTGTAGAAGACTACATTTTGGCCTAAATTTGTGAAGAAAAATTATTTGTTTGCAAAACTAAGAAAAAAGTTTTTTTTTTTTTCAAAATTCTTTTTTAACCAATTTTATCCCCTCCCTGGCCAGGCCAATTTCAGCTTTCACACTTTAAATGACAACTGCGCGGTCATGCAACACTGTACCCATAGAAATGTTTTTATCATTTTTTTTTTTCACACAAATAGAGCTTTCTTTTGGTAATTATTTATTCACTACTGGGTTTTTTATTTTTTTCTAAATAAACTAATAACGACTGACATTTAAAAAAACAAAAAAAAACAACTTTGTCATAGTTTGTTGTGAAATTTTGCAAACAGGTAATTGTTCTCTTTCACTGATGTGGGCTGATGAGGCTGCACTGATGTGGCGGTACTGGTGGGCACTGATGAGGTGGCACTAATAGGTGGCACTGATGGACGGCACTGATATGCGGTACTGGTGGGGCAGCACTAATAGGTGGCACTGATGGGCACTGATAGGTGACACTGATGGGCAGCACTTATGAGTACTGATTGGAAGCACTGGTGGGCATATCTGGGCCTGCCCTGATTATCAGTGATGTCCCTTTTAGAGAAGCCGGTTATCGGCTCTCTTCTCTGATCCTCATGCTGTCAGCATGAGGAAAGGAGTGCTGCTAAACGGCTTCTGTTGACATCCAGAACTAGCTAGCCTTCATTCGGCTTTAGCATGGGCGGCAAGTGGTTAAAGTTGTTTGCCGCCTGGCAAAGTCGGGCGACTTTCATATCACAGCTGTGTGAACCCGGCCTTAACATGATAAAACTTATAGGAGATTTTTTGATGTTCCACCCTCCCAGTGTAATAACATATTCCGCTTGGCATTATAATTTGATTTGTTTCAAGGAAAAATAAAGCAGTGTTCGGAAAAGTCTCAGCTGTAAAGAATTCTTCGCCCTCTGACACAATCAAGCCTGTTCTTATAACAGCTTTGCTATCGAAACATGACAAAAATAGCACCTAGGTCAACCCTGCTTCTTGTTAGGCTCATGTACAACCAGGGTATTGTGTACCGAGAAGAAATGAGCAGCAAAAAGGCCTTTCAATGGGGGAAGGTGTCTGCTTGTTCATCATGCTAAATATATGCAGTAATTGACTGAAATTACCATTGACTACTCTTCCCCAGGGAGCAGCCCTGTAGCTGGCTGCCATCTGCTCGTAGAAAGCTGAAGCCCCCGGGCCATGGCACAGACTGTTTACTTCCCCTCACAGGGACCGTTCTGTCTGCCTCAGGCATGTGGCGGCACCTCAGCTCTGGCTAGAATGAGCTCCCATGTTGTTTCAGAGGGAGTATCGCTTTATCAGCTGCAGCACAATCACTTCAATCACTACACCGGCCTTGAAGCCAAACCCAAGAGAGCGAGCCCTACAGAAGCACCAGACAATGGCCAAACTTGTTAGAGTTACAGCAGGTTCCGCGAGAATGCGATTAGGCCTATGAAAGGCGAATTGTTTGTTGTGGAGTTTGCAGACACTTTTTTTGGGGTCAGGTTACGTCCAAGCAGGATATACAGTTCTTCTTGTCTTTCACGGGTAAGTAATTGTTGAGAAAGGGGCTTTCATAAATTTACGGCTATGGTGGGCTAGATGTAACTGCTGCGTTTCACGCTTTATTTGCTTCTGTACAGTTTCCTGTTATATCTATTATTTGGTTTCTTCTGGGATCTAATATATTGATGGTTGCTGAACAGAGCCTCGCAAGCAGCAGTGAGTGCAAAAACCTATTTAGCTTGAAAAAGAGATGACTTCTTAATGGGGGGGGGGTTCTGCAAATTTCATAGACTTTATGCCAAAGGAAAAGGTCACCTTAAATTGTATTTAAACCCAAAAACAAAAATGTTATAGATTTCAGATTACCAGTCCTTAGAGGTGGTGACAGCATTAGTTTTCAAATGCCGAGACCCTAATAGTGAGCCTACAGGAAAGGTGGTGTTTGTGGTGGTGTAGGCGTGTTGGGGAGAATGGAGAAAAGCTTACACAAGCACATTGCTGAAAGGAAATATAAGGGTACAGGGGTTAGCAGAGGGTGGTGGGAGCAAGAGTGGGTGAAGGCCAACAGGCGTAGGTGGAGAGGTTGTATCACGTCAACGTGAGTGTTGTTTGGGGGAATATAGGAGTCTGTTAGTGAGAAAGGGGTCCTGCATATGTGGTGTCGTGGTGGTGGTGAGAGGAAGGGTGGGGGCGTATGCATGCTGGGCTGGGAAAAGAGTGTGGGGAACATGCAGGAATTGGTTGAGAGTGTTGGGAGGGAGCATGTTCAGGAGTTGTGGAGAAAAAGAGCAGAGTGCAAGGGCCCGGAGGGACCAAAGTGGAAGAAAACTTGTAGAGGTGTAGCAGTAGAAGGAGGTATAGGTGCAGTGTTGGAAATGAGGTGCTAGTGTGGTGAAGGGTAAGATGTAGGGGTTTGCAGGCGTGGTGGGTACTTTGAGAATGGGGGCTGTAGACGTGTGGTGGGTGATCAGAGAAGGGGATGCTGGCTCTGTGGGTGGTGATAAAGGGGGGCATGTAGTGGGAAGTGAGAGAAGAGGCATTGTCACATTAGGTGATGAGAAAAGGGGGATTGCAGGTATGGTTGATGCTGAGAGAAGGAAGTGGCAGGCTCAATGGATGTTGCAGGCACAATGGTGCTTACATACACACGTACACCCTTCATGGTAAGTTGATGGAATTCCCCCCATGATTCTCCAATACAATCCATTCCCTGATGTTCTCTGCGGAGCATGAACCTGGAAGTGCTCAGTTCTGAGCACTTCCATGTTTAGAGCTTTCAAATCTTGACTGCAAAACTATATAAACAGTGTAGTGAGCACATCCTGTGCTGGAGCAAAGGGCAGGTGAGACATTAGGGGTCTATTAAACCAATGATGCCTCCATATCTTGTGCCTGTCAACTGCTAAATGCCAACACTGTAGGGGACAATACAATTAAATGAAAAAAATGGTTTTAACATTTAAAAATTTTTGGCAATTGCCCACTTAGTCTGCTATCAGTGATCACACCTAGAAAGATGTGATAGTATTTGCAATTAATTACTCTTTAATAATTCAAGAATATTCCTTATTAGATCTTCCCAGATATCAGTACGTCTATGGCAAACTTAAAACAGCCCATAGATGACTTGTTTTTTTTTTTCTTTCCACCACAATGCTACCAACATATCAGCTGGAGTAACGTTTGGTACTGCGCATGCGCAGACCCAACGGAGGCATTTTTCGACGGGAGGCATTTCTCGATAGAACACAGGCAGTAATCGAATGTAAAACATCTGACAGGCTGCTTGTTCCTAAGTCAATTGATGTATCGATTTTGGTACAATCAACCTGCAAATACATGGATCGATTCTTAGCCAGTCCCTGCTGAACTGGCTGAATTATACAAAGAAAATGGCTGAGACAGTCTCTGAAAATTAGGGACCTTGGGCAGCTAGTTGCATTTTGTGCTTGGTTGTAAAATTCCTTACACATGATTTGTGCAGTCTGCAGTAATAACATACTGTCACGAGCATAGAGAACCATTTATCATCCCAGGCAAAATGATCCTTCCCCTCGCTCTGCTATGTATTAAGTGATTTCATGGCCTTGCATCATCTCACCATTTGTCCTTGAAGAAATAATATTCTTTGGTAGCCAAGTAAGTCTGCTCTGTAATTACCAGTCAAGTCTTTTGCATATTTATAGCATGTGGTATGTTTGTGTCTCCTAACTGAGAAATATGTTCAATAGTGTTTAAAGGACTACTCCACTAAGTGACCAAACTGATCTATATACCTTTATAGGTCCCCAAAGGTAAAGGGGAATCTCTCTATTAGGGGCACAGTGGTAAAAAAAAATAGTAGGGAGGTTTTTTTTTACCTTGATTCAGAAAATAGATTAAGGTAAAAAAAATAGAATTTAGATCCACTTTAACTTCCTTACCTACCCAATCCACCCTCATATGACAGAGCTAAGCCAACCACGAGGTACCAGCCCTGTCACATGAGAAATGGGGAATGAGTCACATGCTCATTTGTGGGTATTTCACTTCCTTTCATGTGTTTGACCAGAGCAGAGAGAAAGCACAAGAAAGCTGAGCACACCGCGCTGGGGTGGGGATTAAATGACCTCTGCATAGGCAAAGGAAAGGATCACTTTGACCCATAGACTGACACAAAATTTTAAATCTGAACTCCACCCCGTACTTTCAGTCTTGTACGGTTATACAGGCTCCTCTTTTGTACTAACATTGCCTACTGTGATTAAACTGCTTCTCACAGGGTGCATCGGAAGCTGCAGCAGGTAGGATACAGCCCACCTCATTTCCTGGCTGGAGGACGTCCAGCCCTTTCTCCCCTAGCCTTACTGTCTCTTGCCCACCCCTTTCATTCATTAGATTTCTGGTCAGTTCAGTTCATGGCGGCTCAGCTTCACATATGGGTGTTACTCATGCAAATGCAGTCTGTCAAGGAATACTCAATCCTCCAGACCAGGGGTCTCCAAACTTTCCAAACATAGGGCCAGTTTACTGTCCTTCAGACTGTAGGAAGCCTGACTGTGGCCAGTGGAAGTAGAAAATGTCCCGGAATTAGTGGGAATAAACCATGCCCCAGACACGGTGGTCAGTGGGTGGAGGACTAGAGCCCCATTTGGTTGTCATTGGGATGAATAGCATCCCATTGTTGGTGTCACTGGGAGGAATAGTGCCGCCTCATTGGTATCGGTGAGAGAAATGGTGCCCCATCATTGGTGTTGGTGGATGGATTGGTGCCTTGTATCAGTGGAGGAACATTGCCCCATCATTGGTATCCGTGGGAGGAATAGTGCCCCATCATTGGTATCCGTGGGAGTAATAGTGCCCCATCGTTGGTATCAGTGGAGTAATAGTACTTCATCATTGGTGTTGGTGGAAGGAATAGTGCCCCATCATTGGTGTCAGTGGGATGAATAGTGCCTTGTATTAGTGGGAGGAATATTGCAGCCTCATTGTTATTAGTGAGAGGAATAGTGCCCCATAATTTGTGTTGGTGGAAGGAATAGTGCCTCGTATCAGTTGCGGAACAGTTCCCCATCATTGGTGTCAGTGGGAGGTATAGTGCCTTGTATTAGTGGGAGGAATAATGCCCCATCATTGGTGTCAGTGGGAGGAATAGTGCCCCATCATTGGTATTGGTGGAAGGAATAGTGCCTTGTATCAGTTGCGGAACAGTGCCCCATCATTGGTGTTAGTGGGAGGTATAGTGCCTCGTATTAGTGGGAGGAATAATGCCCCATCATTGGTGTCAGTGGGAGGAATAGTGCCCTATCATTGGTATTGGTGGAAGGAATAGTGCCTTGTATCAGTTGCGGAACAGTGCCCCATCATTGGTGTTAGTGGGAGGTATAGTGCCTCGTATTAGTGGGAGGAATAATGCCCCATCATTGGTGTCAGTGGGAGGAATAGTGCCCCATCATTGGTATTGGTGGAAGGAATAGTGCCTTGTATCAGTTGCGGAACAGTGCCCCATCATTGGTGTTAGTGGGAGGTATAGTGCCTCGTATTAGTGGGAGGAATAATGCCCCATCATTGGTGTCAGTGGGAGGAATAGTGCCCTATCATTGGTATTGGTGGAAGGAATAGTGCCTCGTATCAGTGGAGGAACAGTGCCCCATCATTGGTGTCATTGGGAGGAATAGTGCCTTGTATTAGGGGGGAGGTATGGTGCAGCCTCATTGGTATCAGTGAGAAGAATAGTGCAACATCATTGATGTTGGTGGAAGAAATAGTGCCTCGTATCAGTGGAGGAATAGTGTCCCATCATTTGTTTCAGTGGGAGGAATGGTACCCCATCATTGGTGTCAGTGGGAGGAACAGTACCCCATCATTGGTGTCAGTGGGAGGAATAGTGTCCCATCATTGGTGTCAGTGGGAGGAATAGTGTCCCATCATTGGTGTCAGTGGGAGGAATAGTGTCCCATCATTGGTGTCAGTGGGAGGAATAGTGTCCCATCATTGGTGTCAGTGGGAGGAATAGTGCCCCTTCATTGGTGTCAGTGGGAGGAATAGTGTCTTGTATTAGTGGGAGGGATAGTGTCCCATCATTGGTGTCAGTGGGAGGAATAGTGTCTTGTATTAGTGGGAGGGATAGTGTCCCATCATTGGTATTAGTGGGAGGAATAGTGTCCCATCATTGGTGTCAGTGGGAGGAATAGTGTCCCATCATTGGTGTCAGTGGGAGGAATAGTGTCTTGTATTAGTGGGAGGGATAGTGCCCCAAGGGCCATATAAATGCAAGGAAAGGGCTGCATCCGACTCTCAGACCACAGTTTGGAGTCCACTCATCCGGACTGACATCCACCCATCAAGACATGTTTATATTTGCATAACTCGCCTGCAAGACCCCGCGCACTTCTTGTATCAGGGCTGAAGGCCTTTGAGAGGTGTACTGAAGCAGAGTGCAGAGGAAGATATGTACAGCACCCATGCTGACCATGCCAGAATAAAGAAAATACTTTCTATAGTTTGGTTGGAGTTTCTCTTTAAGCCATTGTAGCAGAAATCCTAGCGTGCTCTGCTCCTGCCTGACATTTATTCATCTAAAAGAAGATATAAAATCTCCCTTCAGCACCCGGGGTAGATTCTATCAGGGCTGACACTGCATTACATCTAGTAGGTCAGCTTCAATGATGTGTTACTGCATGGCGAAGGGTTTTGGCTGAGGAAGATAAAGAGGAAATCGGTCAAACCACATAATTAATCTCCAGTAGAAGAAAGTGGACAGCAGTGAAACGTTCAGATCTAGATTAACATGACATCAAAGCTGCCCGAGAAGTGATCCAAGCTATTCCTGACTTGCTGTGTTAAGCGGAATGAAAGATTATACATGGACATTGTGTGGAAGTGAAGACTTCGTGCCTAAGAGGATAATGGACTTCCCACTGAAAGAGGCCTGTTCAGAAAGGATCACAATCAATTTTATGCACATTCTTTTAGTAATACATTTAGATTTAGAGAAATGCCTATTTCGATGATCCCTTCCTTCCACAATGTGATGAAAAAAACACTACCAATGAACTATTTTGCTTATTAACAGCTCACAGATACATAATCAGTAAGAAACAACTTGTCTGCAGTCCGTCTCCAGAGACCCAGACCCCTGTTTTCAAACTGAATGGGTTGTTTTACAAGCTGATGGTTTACATATACTTTAAAGTTGTTCTAAAGGCTGAAAGTTTTTACCTTTCTATGCATGAAGGTAAAAATCTTCAGGGTGCAGCTCCCCCCCCAGCTCCCGTAATACTTACCTCAATCCAGCGATGTGCACGAGAGCCAAGGCTCTCCCAGTTCTCTCTCTCCTCATTGGTTGAGATGCAGTAGCCAGTAGCCATTTCCAAAGCGGCATGTTCCCAGTATGACATCAGGAGCAGAAATCCTTCTCTGTCACCTTGCATATTTATGTAATGCACAGTCACTAATGCATTAATCCTTTGGACAATCCTCTTTATGTATAACATATGGGCGCTGTAATTTGCAAGGATGGTTTTCCGACACCTGGATAGTATTATTACAACTGCGCTGGATGGAAAATTGGAAGCAGTTTCCTAACGAACGTTTGCAGCAGCCCTGACTTGTAATCAGTGGATGTCTAGATCGGCTGGTCATGTCCAGCAGATGAGACAGAAGACCAAGTGTTCGGGATTCAGCGGGAGAGAGGCCAAGGTCTGACATTTAGCACGCCACTGACTTCAGACAAGAATAATTACACATTTTGCAGAATTCTCCTTGAGGACCTATCACATGCACAGCAGCACAAAGACCTATGTGCAATTACAACCAGGGCTGGGCAGATCCTGTGTGCACAGTGTACTTGGAAAAGTATCTTGGTTCTTTATACTGCATCTCAAGGCTTGTTTAGATTGCAGTGTTTGAATTGATAATTTATTTTTTTATCATAGGTCAGCAGTGCACTCAATACAAGTAAATGTATCATAGCACCATCTCTTGCTCTTGAAGTTTTTATGAGCATTTGCTGTGCCTACACCCTAAATATATCTGCTGTCTCCTGGATGGCTCCCACTGCTGTCAATTACAGCCAATGAGGCGGGAGTGAGGGGCAGGGCTGAGCTGCGCTCTCTGTGTCCATAAGGAGGCCTGGGAGCGAGCAAGCGGCTTGCTATGGGAGCACTTGGCAAGGGGTAGGCCTGAGCTCCAGCAGAGGACCCGAGAAGACGGGGATTGGGCTGCTCTGTGCAAAACCATTACACAGAGCAGGTAAGTATGATTGTTATTTATTTATTTTAATTTTCTTTACAATCGCCCTTTTCACACCAGTGAACTGATCAAGTCTGCCTGTCCATTATTCAGGCGGACCTGATCAGACTCCCCATTGTTCTCTGTAGACAGGTGCTCGCTGACACTCGCCTGCATCCATTCTTATCTGGTCTGCTAAAAACAGATGGATGGGTATCCGTTCCCCAATCCGTCTAGACCAGTGGTTCTCAACTCCTGTCCTCAGGACCCACTAACAGGCCAGGTTTACAAGATAACTGAAATACATCACAGGTGATATCATTTGCTGCTCAGTGATTGCAGTATTCTAGCCTGCATCTCCCCAAGGTAATACTTAAAATCTGGCCTATTAGTGGGTTCTGAGGACAGGAGTTGAGAACCACTGGTCTAGCACAGTGTTTCTCAACTCCAGTCCTCAAGGCGCCCCAACAGGTCATGTTTTCAGGATTTCCTTCAGATGAAACAGCTGTGGTAATTACTAAGGCAGTGAAACTGATCAAATCACCTGTGAAAAATAAAGGTAAGCCTGAAAACATGACCTGTTGGTGCGCCTTGAGGACTGGAGTTGAGAAACACTGGTCTAGCATATCGGATCGGATGGCAGTCGAATGGAAACAGACAGACAGTTCGTTTCCGTCAAACTGCCCCATAGAGAACAGCAGGATATATCTGCTGCAGTGTCAGATATCGCATATGATTCTCACCGCACTGCTGTGCAAATCACATGTGATGTCTGTGCGATGCAAATTCAGCCATACAGATTGTATGGCTGAACTCGCATCTTATCCGGACCAAAGTTGTGGAGGACCCTTTTTTTGGTTCGCACCAGAATCGGATTGCATGGGTGTTCACACCCATGCGATCCGATTCCTGTCCGAATTGACAGTCCCATTGCGATATGTGAACTGATCTGGGGGTGTCATTAACTTTGTATTGACACCCACAGCAGTTCGTATAGGGCAGTGTGAAATGCCTGCGAGTTGTATGCGATGCGGGAACCCGTACTGGATTCACACGGGTTCTTGCATTGCAGCAGAGTGAACTGAGCCTTACTCAAATTAGTTGATGCAAAAATGAATACACCCCACAACAAAATCTACTACATCTTACATCATCAGTATTTTGTATGACCAACATGATTTGTAAGGACCGCAGCAAGTCTTCTAGGCATGGAATGAACATATTGCAACATCTATCTTTTTCCATTCTTCAAGAACAAACTCTTTTAGAGCCTGGATGGTGGATGGAGAGTGATACGCAACTTGTCTCTTCAGAATTCCCCATAGGTGTTCGATTGGGTTCAGATCAGGAGACATACTTGGCCACTGAATCACTTTCGCCCTGTTCTTTTTCATAGATGCAACAATGGCCTTAGATGTGTGTTTTGGATCATTGTCATGTCATCATCATGGAGTGATGGTAGCATCTTCTCTTTCAATATAGAGCAGTACATCTGTGAATTCATGATGCCATCAATGAAATGCAGCTCCCCGACACCAGCAGCACTCATGCAGCCCCACAGAAGGACACTGCCACCACCATGTTTCACTGTAGGCACTTTTCTTTGTTTGCCTTACCTTTGTGACACCATACAGTTTTGAAGCCATCAGTTTCAAAAACATTTATCTTTGTCTCATCACTCCAGTACAGAGTCCCAGTAGTCTTCTTTTTCAGCGTGAGCCCTGGCAAATTCTATGCTGGCTTTTTTGTGCATGGCATTTAGAAGAGGCTTCCTTCATGGAGGACACCCATGCATGCCATTCCTCTGCAGTGTACGCAGTATTGTGTCACGGGAAACAATCGCCCCAGTTTGGCTTTCTACTTCTTTAGCTAACTGCAGTGAACTTGCATGGCGATTTTCTTCAACCCTTCTCATCAGAAGACGCTCCTGTTGAGGTGCTAACATCCATGGACGGCCTGGACGTCTCTGTGAGATGGTTGCAGTTCCATCTTTGTTATATTTTTATATCACTTTTGCTACAGTATTCTGACTAAGTAAAGCTTTGCTGATCTTCTTGTAGCCTTCACCTTTCTTGTGTAAAGAAATTATTTTCTTTCTCAGTCCTTGTGACATTTCTCTTCCATGTGGTGCCATTGCTGACAGCATGAAATAAGAAGGGCTTTTCCTTGTTAACCACTTCCCGCCTGGCCTATAGCAGATTGACGGCCGGGCGGTGGTTCAGTTATCCTGACTGAGCATCATATGACGTCCAGCAGGATAACATGCCGCCGCGCGCCCGTGGGGGCAGGCATCACGGCGATCGGTGGAGCGGTGTGTCAGTCTGAGATGGCACCATTATATTTCAGTGATGCCCAGCAATGCCACCCATTAGTGTCATCAGTGCCACCAATCAGTGTCATCAGTGTCCATCGGTGCCACCCGTCAGTACCCATCAGTGCCACCCATAAGTACACATCAGTGCCGCCTATGAGTGCCCATCGGTGCCACCTATGAGTGACCATCAGTGCCGCATACCAGTGCCGCCTATCAGTGCCACCTCATCGGTGCCACCTCATTGGTGCCACTTCATCGGTGCCCATCAGTGCCCATCATTGAAGAAGAAAACTTACTTATTTACAAAAAAATTTAACAGAAACAAAGAAAAACATATTTTTTTTTTTTAATTTTTCGGTCTTTTTTTATTTGTTGCGCAAAAACTAAAAACCGCAGAGGTGATCAATTACCACCAAAAGAAAGCTCTATTTGTGGGAACAAAATTATAAAAAATTGTTTGGGTACAGTGTAGCATGACCGCGCAATTGTCATTCAAATTGCGACAGCGCTGAAAGCTGAAAATTGGCCTGGGCAGGAAGGTGTCTAAGTGCCTGGTATTGAAGTGGTTAAAGCGGTTGTAAAGATGTTTTTTTTTTTTTTTTTAAAATAACAAACATGTTATACTTACCTTCACTGTGCAGCTCGTTCTGCACAGAGTGGCCCCGAACCTGGTCTTCTGGGGTCCCTCGGCGGCTGTTTCAGCTCCTCCCCGCAAGCATTTACCACCTTAATGCGAGGGCTCGCATGGTGGTGAGTGCTTGCGGGCGCGCTCCCGTGATACAGCCGGCGGCTATAGCCGCTCGCTGTATCACTCGGCCCCGCCCCCCGGCGCGCCGCGTCATCGGATGTGATTGACAGCAGCGCGAGCCAATGGCTGCGCTGCTTTCAATCCATCCACTGCAGCCAATCAGCGACCAGGCTGAGCTGCAATGAAGCTGACGAGGACGCGGACCGAAGATTCGAGGCGTCAGGTAAGTAAAACGGGGGGGCTGGGGGCGGCGGTACTGTCAAAAGTTTTTTCACCTTAATGCATAGAATGCATTAAGGTGAAAAAATTTTTACCTTTACAACCCCTTTAAGTAACGCCCTTTTATAGTCAACTGTCTGCTGGACATCTGTTTAATGAATGATTAGACTCTCATGTAGTTGAATTCTTGTTAATTAGGATTTTGTTGTCTCAAATTTAGCTTTGCTACTATGTGGCCCCTTTCACGCTGAGGTGCTTCTAAACTGCCAGTAAAATACAGCGCGCTTTTGAAAAGCTTTCCATTAATTTCAATGGAGAGGGGCGTTTTTTCACCGCACTGCCCCAGTGTGAAAGTATTCATTGATTTTAATAGAAATAGGTTTTCGTGAGCTTTTCAGGCGCTTTTTTTAGCATAAAAGCGCCTCGGTGTGAAAGGGGTCTAAGACTTTCATTTGGGTGTATTCATTTTTGCAACACGGTCTTGAATGAATTTGTTAGGCAAAATACTTTACGTTTTGTGAAAATTAACAAATCTTGGTTGCGATCAATGGCCCGCATTTGTGGGAGTATTTTGTAGTATAGTGTCCCATAGAAAATGTTGATTTTAAAAAGGAAAGGAAAGGTTTTCTGACATCTGTTGGGGTGTACTCATTTATGCTGAGCGCTGTGTGTGCTGCAGATTAGTGAGTTTGTAAAACAAGACATTTACATTTTTTTTGTGTATTATTATTATTATTATACAGGATTTATATAGCGCAGCGCTTTACAACATGAGGACATTTTTTTGTGTGCATTATGCACTTTTGTGTCATCAACAGAAAGTCATGTACTGATAGCTTTTTATAGAATGTCATCTGTTTGGTTTTAGGGGTTAATTTTCCAAAGCGGCATGTTCCCAGTATGACATCAGGAGCAGAAATCCTTCTGTCACCTTGCATATTTATGTAATGCACAGTCACTAATGCATTAATCCTTTGGACAATCCTCTTTATGTATAACATATGGGCGCTGTAATTTGCAAGGATGGTTTTCCGACACCTGGATAGTATTATTACAACTGCGCTGGATGGAAAATTGGAAGCAGTTTCCTAACGAACGTTTGCAGCAGCCCTGACTTGTAATCAGTGGATGTCTAGATCGGCTGGTCATGTCCAGCAGATGAGACAGAAGACCAAGTGTTCGGGATTCAGCGGGAGAGAGGCCAAGGTCTGACATTTAGCACGCCACTGACTTCAGACAAGAATAATTACACATTTTGCAGAATTCTCCTTGAGGACCTATCACATGCACAGCAGCACAAAGACCTATGTGCAATTACAACCAGGGCTAGGCAGATCCTGTGTGCACAGTGTACTTGGAAAAGTATTTTGGTTCTTTATACTGCATCTCAAGGCTTGTTTAGATCGCAGTGTTTGAATTGATTACAAAAAAAAAAAAATTATCATAGGTCAGCAGTGCACTCAATACAAGTAAATGTATCATAGCACCATCTCTTGCTCTTGAAGTTTTTATGAGCATTTGCTGTGCCTACACCCTAAATAGATCTGCTGTCTCCTGGATGGGACTCAAGGGACACGTCCAAGTCCATCCTAGCCTATAACTGTGTATCTTTGACATTGTGTTATACCCTGTTTCCCCGAAAATAAGACCTAGCGTGATTGTCAGTGATGGCTGCCCTATAATCCCTACCCCCCAAATAAGCCCTACCCTGAAAATAAGACCTACAAGGACTTTAACTAGGGCTTATTTGGGGGGTAGAGCTTATATTGCAGCCATCACTGACAATCACGCTAGGTCTTATTTTCAGGGAAACAGGGTAGCTGTATAGTTCTTTGAATGAATGAATGAATGATTTGTATAGCGCTGTAATTGCGAACTGAATCGCCTCAAGGCGATCTATGTGCAGGTCCTCTCAGGCTACCTAAGGCCTGAACTCATATGGCTTCTTCCTGCCTGCATTGGTTCTTCTAGGATTTTCTCTGTATGTACACATGATAACAATAACCCTTTTATTACAGAGAAAATAAAAAAAAATACACTGGACCTTATTTATAGGGATGCAGAATTGTATATGTCTTATATCATCCAATCATCTTTAAAGGATTAGTTCACCATTACCAAAAAACTGCCTATGCAGGCATGTAGCAAAAAAACAAACTACAGATTTGACCAAAGTTGAACAATGTTCTTACTATAGGTTTAGGACATGTGTGTACCTCCCAAAAAAAAAACTCCCAGAGGTGGCAACATCCCATCCTGCTTTGTTGCTAGGACGTTGCTAAGACTCTCCCAGCCGATTCAAACCCTCCCGCATGTGCTCTGTCTCCCCTGTTGCAGTAGCTCTGAGCTCAGTGATGCTGTGATGAAGGCGATGGGGATCACACATGTGCAGTGATTATAGAGCTTGCTCTTCTGCTGATGGGGGTGAGCGTCTTAGCAATGTCCCAGCAACAAGACAGAACAATGTGTGACAAAATAATTAACAAAAGTATATGTTCTACCCTTAGCCGATCTTCTCCTTTCTGCTTAGCACCTATTGTCAAGGAAAAAATCCATTTATTGTGCATTCTTTATAAAGTGGATTGTGTAATCATTTATAAAGTGATGCTGCGATCGTGCATCTGTGTGCTCCAAACGTGAATTCTGCAGAACTACCACATCCTCTTTTTATCTATTTTACATATGCCCTGTGTGCCCCTGAATGTGATTACCCACTCACCAGAGGGTTTTGACCCTATGACCATAACCGTTTCTGATACTCCACATCGTCATGAAAGGAAAGGACTGATCTTTTAAATGCTCTTCTGTGGCTCCCACCCGGTCTCCACTCTGGTACCACCTTCCAGGGTTATATTACTACATATGCTATAAGAACAGAGGGATCTGACATAGCAGATTATCACCTGTTTATTAAAATGGCACACAAACACAATGCACTAATTTGGTATAAAAAAGTGTCAGGCAATGATAAGAATTCTCACCTGGAAATGCCGCGCAGCATGCGTTCCACGGGCCGGATGTGACGTCACCGAAACCATGCTCTACGCGTTGCGTCTTGCCCAGGGCCTCTTCCCCAAAGAGTGGTTGTGTTTTTGAAATTGCATTGCAGTTATGTTATGTGGTCAGATTAGATGCAGATCGTTCTGAATGAAATGTTACCTTAAATGGTGAAATTGCAGTATAAATTTGATAAACGTCCCTATTTTTGTTTGCAGATATGGAAGAGCTGATAGTGGAGCTACGATTGTTTCTACAACTACTGGACCATGAATATCTCACCACCACTGTGAAGGAGAAGAAGACTGTGATAAGCAACATTCTGCAGAGGATACAGTTATCCAAAGGTTAGTTGGACAGGCCAAGAGAAGCTTGCGCCATGGTAAACCCAGCAAGCCTCCAGTCCGCTGATGAAGTGAAACAGCCAGTACAGTTATGACAACAATGTACAGTTCATATAAATGTCATCACCATGATATGTCAGCAGATAGTTTCATAGCATAGCTGGAGCCCAGCAGTGTAACATTTCATTATATTTTTTAATAAAAAGTCTATTAACTGTTAAAGAAACTACTACATTTTTGTGACTTTCTTTGTGTTAGACAGATTGAGGATTGGGACGCCTGCCTTTACACCCGCATGAACTTTAATGGCATCCCAGTCTTAGTCTGTAGGGTTCAATATTGAGTTGGCCCACCCTTTGCAGCTATAACAGCTTCAACTATTTTGGGAACGCTGCCCACAAGCTTTAGGAGTGTGTCTATGAGAATGTTTGATCATTCTTCCAGAAGTGCATTTGTGAGGTCAGGCACTGATGTTGGATGAGAAGGCCTGGCTTACAGTCTCCGATCTAATTCATCCCAAAAGTGTTCTATCGGGTTGAGGTCAGGACTCTGTGCAGGCCAGTTAAGTTCCTCCACCTCAAACTCGCTCATCCATATCTTTATGGACCTTGAAAACCATTTGGGTGGAGGGGAGGATTATGGTGGGGGTTGTTTTTCAGGGGTTGGGCTTGGCTCCTTAGTTCCAGTGAAAAGAACTCTTAAGGAGTCAGCATACCAAGACATTTTGGACAATTTCATGCTCCCAACTTTGTGAGAACAGTTTAGGGATGGCCTCTTCCTGTTCCAACATGACTGCAAATCGGTGCACAAAGCAAGGCCCACAAAGGCATGGATGAGCGAGTTTGGGAGGGAGGAACTTGACTGTCCTGCACAGAGTCCTGACCTCAACCTGATAGAACATCTTTGGGATGAATTAGAGAGGAGACAGTGAGCCAGGCCTTCTCTCCAACATCAGTGCCTGACCTCACAAATGCATTTCTGGAAGAATGGTCAAACATCCCCATAGACACACTCCTAAACCTTGTGGACAGCCTTCCCAGAAGAGTTGAAGCTGTTATAGCTGCAAAGAGTGGGCCAACTCAGTATTGAACCCTATGGACTAAGACTGGGATAAACCTGTCACAAGTCTGGACAACTCACAAGCTTGGGCAAATTCATTAAATTGCCTGAGCAATGATGACAAAATGCAGAAGCTGAAGTTCCTTCAGTAAGAATACATTTCCAAGGAACAGTAGATTCATTGATGTGGGCAACTAACTTTTTATGCAAATCCTAACTGCACTGGTCATTGCAAGCTTGGTCCAGCCTCTTTTGCCCTCCTAATGCCGCGTACACACGAGCGGACTTTACGGCAGACTTTGCCCGGCGGACTTTTCGACGGACTTTATGACGGACTTTCCGAATGAACGGACTTGCCTACACACAATCCACCAAAGTCCGTCGAATTCATACGTGATGACGTACGACCGGACTAAAACAAGGAAGTTCATAGCCAGTAGCCAATAGCTGCCCTAGCGTGGCTTTTTGTCCGTCGAACTAGCATACAGACGGCGGACTTTTCGTCCGGACTCGAGTTCGACGGATTGATTTAAAACATGTTTCAAATCTAAGTCCGTCCAACTTTTTAGAAAACAAAGTCCGCTGGAGCCCACACACGATCGAATTGTCCGACCAAATCCAGTCCGCCGGGCAAAGTCTGCCGTAAAGTGTATATATATATATATATATATATATATATATATATATATATATATATATATATATATATATATATATATATATATATATAGAGAAATAAAACTTTTTATTTATTTCCTCAATAAACAAACAAACAAAACAAGACAAAACAAAACATCATACACATTAGACCAAAATATTAATGCAAATTCAAGATCCAGAAAAAGGGAGAAAATCAGCGCGTGTATGATAATAAGCAGCTGAACACCAGGGTCAATCAATCAAATCCCTTGAGTCAAAGTATAAAGAAAGGTGCAGCGCTAAATGAACTAAACAAAAAGGAATAGCAGTATCAAAAAAATATTATATGTGAAAGGTGATTGCAAAATCAGTAAGTCCTCATATGGCATAAAAGCATTTAAATGCAAATAGAGTCCATAAACTTTGTCCATGAAAAATCAACCCAGTGAGCGTGATGACATGCAGATGCAGGTGACTGTAGTGCCCTTCACCGATATCTGAAATAGCCTCTCACCTGACCAACAGGACCCTTTAATCATAGAGGGTCATACAAGCCTTCCCTTACGGGTCATAGACATGAATGGTGTTCAAAATCAGGGACCAAGACTCCGTCATGCACCGGGTGGACAATTCCGGGTGATCCAATGGTATATATTGTTTGTATTATATAAATTCAAGATCCAACCACACATACAGACATTAAGACCAGGAGAAGAGAGGAAGTAATAGAATTCAATAAATCCACCACTTCCACCCAAAAAATAACTATATATGGACAGGTCCAGAAGATGTGTATGAAAACCCCCTGAACGGCTCCACACCGCCAACACTCAGAAGAGCCCACAGGATTTATCCTTTGAAGTCTATGTGGCGCGATATATGCTCTATGTACCAATTTAAATTGGATCATGCGGTCTCTCAATGATACCAGGGATCGCAGAGGGAAATCCCCACATGCTCCTCAAGTCTTCCATGTCCAGATCCAGTATGTCTCGCGTCCACCTAGCTCTAAGACCCTCCAATGGCAGGAGAGAAATTAAGGTAAGGTGAGAATACAGTCTCGAGGTGGGCTTCTCCAGACATTCAGACATGAGTACTAATTCTAGAGTAGATTGTGTGATCATTAAACTATCTTGTGGAAACTGGACATGAAAAGTATAGGAAAGCTGGAAATGTCTAAATAAATGGGAACTTCTAGGTAGCCTTTTCAATATTGTCTCAGGCAGCAATAAGCCTTGGTATGTTGTTACCAAAGATCCTCCACTGCTATAGACTGCGTTCAATAAAATTTTTGCTCCAGGAGCATGATAGTGGCTCTGTTCAAGGTAGTTCTTCCCCAATGTGACCTTCTTTTGGATGTTATCCCATATAAAATTCCCTTCCATTTGCTATTAGGCCCCGTTGACACCCGAGGGTATTGGAATCGTGGACCTTATGGTCTTGCTTTAGCAGCCCCAAATATTGTCTTGCATCTCATGTGTTAAATTATTCTTATTTTCAGCAGAATTGGAGCTGAAGAATCATGTTCACAAGGCTGAGACATTGAGCAGCGTGCCGGCCCCACCGCAAATGCCTCTTCCTGAAATCCCCCAACAATGGCTGGTGAGTGTTCCGCTTATTCACGGTCAGGCCAAGTATTTCAGGTCTTATTAACGTGCTTTATGTAAATAATCGTTTGATTCCTGTGAGCCGTGCAATGCCCATGGGATAGATCGAGTGGAGACAATAACACGGAGTATGGAGTCCTGTCCGCACAGCTTAGTACAATATCTCTCCGCTCAACTTTTTCTTGGAAAGCGAAGGTAACGTGAAACGGTTCCAACGTTCACTGAATACTGAGCCAGTCAAGGCTGAGCCAGGCTCAGCAAGAGGGTGGGAGACGCACAAGGTTTTATTAACTGATTTCATCTTTGGCGCACAAGCTTGGCAGCCTAGGTTCTTATTCTTTTATCATAATTTATTTGTGTGTGCTTGCCCTAATGAGTGGGATAATGCCTAAAAGAAAGGTTTCTGTTATTTTATACTCTGCGTTGGTGGAGGTTGCAGAGGTACCACCAGAGTTATATGTAAAACGAAAATTGTGTTTTGGGAAAAAGTCATGGATGTCCAAAACTGTTAACTGTAATCTCTTATGGGCAATAAGAAGTAGCTCTCTGTGTTTCTGGGTTGCAATACTATGGGATTGATTTACTAAAACTGAAGAGTGGGGAATCTGGTACAGCTCTGCATGATAGCCAATCAGCTTCTAACTTCAGCTTGTTCAATTAGGCTTTGACAAAAAAAACAAAAAACTGGAAGCTGATTGGTTTCTATGCAGAGCTGCACCAGATTTTGCACTCTCTAGTTTTAGTAAACCCCTTTAATGTGTGTGTGTGTGAAAATATTATTATTATTATTATTATTATTATTATTATTATTATAATACACGATTTATATAGCGGCAACAGTTTACGCAGAGCTTTACAATGTATAATGGGGACAACACAATTACAGTACAGTTCAATACAAAAGGTACAGGAGGGCCCTGCTCGTAGAGCTTACATTCTAAAGGGAGGGGGTGGTGGTACAAAAGGTATAAAACATATACACTATATCACCAAATGTATTGGGACATCTGCCTTTACACGCACATTAACTTTAATGGCATCCCAGTCTTAGTCCGTAGGGTTCAATATTGAGTTGGCCAACCCTTTGCAGCTATAACAACTCTTCTGGGAAGGCTGTCCACAAGGGTTAGGAGTGTGTCTATGGGAATGTTTGACTATTCTTCCAGAAGCGCATTTGTGAGGTCAGGCACTGATGTGGACGAGAAGGCCTAGCTTGCAGTCTCCGCTCTAATTCATCCCAAAGGGGTTCTATTAGGTTGAGGTGAGGACTCTGTGCAGGCCAGTCAAGTTCCTCCACCCCAAACTCGCTCATCCATGTCTTTATGGACCTTGCTTTGTGCACTGGTGCGCAGTCATGTTGGAACAGGAAGGGGCCATCCCCAAACTGTTCCCACAAAGTTGAGAGCATGAAACTGTCCAAAATGTCTTGGTATGCTGATGCCTTATGTGTTCCTTTTTACTGGAACTAAGGGGGCAAGCCCAACCCCTGGAAAACAACCCCACACCATAATCTACCCTCCCCCAAATGATTTTGAACCGTACACAAAGCAAGGTCCATAAAGACATGGATGAGCGAGTTTGGGGTGGAGGAACTTGGCTGGCCTGCACAGAGACCTGACCTCCACCCAATAGAACACCTTTTGGGATCAATTATAGTGGAGACTGCGAGCCACATCAGTGCCTGACCTCACAAATGTGCATCTGGAAGAATGGTCAAACATTCTCATAAACACACTCCTGAAGCTGCTATAGCTGTAAAGGGTGGGCCAACTTAATATTGAACCCTACGGACTAAGACTGGGATGCCATTAAAGTTTATGTGTATGTAAAGGCAGGTGTCACTTTTACTCATTTTGGTAATATTATCATTAATGTTATTTAAGGTACTTATATAGCGCTGACAATTTATGCAGCGCTTTACATATACATTGTAGATTCACATCGGTCCCTACTTTCAAGGAGCTTTTTTTGAATATTTTTGGAAGTATTCATGAGCCCATACAGTGACTTACATCACAGAGAGCCCAAAGATCACAGGCATCCAATATTGCATTTCAGCCTTGTCCCTTCCACACAAAGATTTTCCAGATTATTGGAATCTTATGATATAATGTACTGTAGATGATGATATATTTAAAGCGGAGGTTCGCTGAAAAAAAATATTAAAAGCCAGCAGCTACAAATACTGCAGCTGCTGACTTTTAATATATGGACACTTACCTGTCCAGGGAGCCCGCGATGTCGGCAGCCGAAGCTGATCCGTCCTTCGGCTCTCGGCTGCTGCCGACATCCTCGGTAAGGGAATAAGGAAGTGTAGCCGTGCGGCTTCACTTCCTGGTTCCCTACTGCGCATGCGCGAGTCGCGCTGCGCGTTCTCTCAGGTCCCTGCTGTGTTCTCTGTCTCACAGAATACAGCGGGGGGAGGACGGGGTAGGCGCCGGAAGTGGCGTAGGTCACCGCAATCACCGCGGTGATCTATGCCAGGAAGTGGGAGCAAATACCTGTATTAGACAGGTATCTGCTCCCTCCTCCTCCCTGAAAGGTGCCAAATGTGACACCGGAGGGGGGAGGATTCCAAAAAGTGGAAGTTCCATTTTTGGGTGGAACTCCACTTTAACCACTTCAATACCGGGCACTTCCCCCCTTCTTGCCCAGGACAATTTTCAGCTTTCAGCGCTGTCATAGTTACATAGTAGGTGTGGTTGAAAAAAGACACAAGTCCAACCTCTGTGTGTGATTATATGTCAGTATTACATTGTATATCCCTGTATGTTGTGGTCATTCAGGTGCATATCTAATAGTTTTTTGAAACTATCGATGCTCCCCGCTGAGACCACCGCCTGTGGAAGGGAATTCCACATCCTTGCCGCTCTTATAGTAAAGAAACCTCTACTTAGTTTAAGGTTAAACCGCTTTTCTTCTAATCTTAATAAGTGGCCACGTGCACTGATAGGCAGCACTGATGGGCACAGATAGGTGGCACTGGATAGGCAGCACTGATGAGGAGCTACTGACAGGCATGACTGAGTGGCATCTGAAGGGCATTGACAGGCATTACTGATGGGGCACTGATTGGCACTTTTATGGGCACTGGCAGGCGTTTAATATGGGGCACAGGCTGGCAGGTAAAGGGCACTTATTGGCAGGTGATTGGCACATCTGACAGGGGCTGCACTGATGATCAATATGCTGATTACCCGGGCGTACCCCCCCCCCCCCCCCCCCTGACAGGGAGAGCCGCTGATCGTGACCCGAGGAAAGCTTCCTGGTTGACGCGATGATTAGCTGTGATTGGTCACAGCTGATCATGTGGTAAGAAACCTCTGTCAGAGACTCCATACCACGATTCGAGTTGCGGTGTGTCAGACTGACACACAGCCCCTCCGATCGCCGTGCTGCGTGCCCCCGCGGGCGCGTGCCGGCTTGTCTTAAAATGGTAAGTTTTCTCAGTTTAAACATTTGATATGTTTTCTATTGTGAAGAAAATATGGGTTTATGAGATTTGCAAATCATTGCATCTTGTTTTTATGTAGATTTTACACAGGATCCCAGCTTTTTGGGAATTGGGGTTGTATGAACGTTAAAAAAAATCTGAAATACAGTTGACCAAATTCCTTATACATGAACACAAGGATTGAAGGTGCCAACAGGAAACCAGACCCTGTGTGTGTGGGTAATTACTGTAAAAATAGTTCATAAGAAGTTCATAAGTCCAGTATGGAACTGCCGTGGTTGACCTTCTAAAAAGAAAATTCTGGCTGCTTTGTGTTGATTTACTAAAACTGGTGTCTACCAAATCTGCCTCCAGGTTTTTTTTGTCCAAACTTAATTAAACAAAGCGTAAGTTAGAAGCTGATTGGCCACCATGCATAGCTGCACCAGATTTTGCACTCTCCACTTTTAGTAAATCAACCACTTTGAGTCACTGACTACCAACAAACAAGCAGGTTAGAAAGTCAGAAGTTCAAGAATGGTGACCATAAGCTCTTGGATGAGCAAGAATTGAAATTGTGTACACGTGCTTGGAATTTACGACAACGGATTTTGTTGTCGGAAAATTTGAGATCCAGATCTCAAATTTAGTGTGACGGAAATTCCGATGGAAAATGTCCGATGGAGCCTACACACGGTCGGAATTTCCAACAACAAGCTCCCATCGAACATTTTCTGTCTGAAAATCCGACCGTGTGTACGGGGCATTAGAGAGAGATCTGCAATTAGCGGACCTCCAGCTGTTGTAAAACTACAAGTCCCATCAAGCCTCTGCCTCTAGGTGTCATGCTTGTGGCTGTCATAGTCTTGCTATGCCTCATGGGATTTGTAGTTCTGCAAACTAACCCACGCGCAGAGCCCGTCAGGAAGTCGGATGCGCTAATCACAGGCAGTTAGACATTTCCCAATCTCTGTAGCCGTGCATCGGGAAAATGTCTCACTGTCTGTGATTAGCGCAGTGCCGACTTCCTGGCGGGCTCTGCACGTGGGCTGTGCGAACACGCCGGAGCTCATCCTTTATCCCTGGCTTAGAGCATTATTTGTTACCTGTTGATTTTTAATAATTTATAAATGCCAACAAAAGCTGCAATGCTTTGCAGAGTACTCAGAGCATTCATTACTACTTTCATTGGAACTTACAGTATTTTGTGTCTGCTGGTTCATGTAGGACAGGACAAATCCTGGTCTTGAAGGGACATGTCCTCAGGATGTTCTACCTATGGCAAGCTAGAGCAATGACAGTGGGGTGGAGGTGCCCAGCCACCTGCATATTGTTAGCATCCATAATCAGTCATGGTCTGGTGATGGCTGTATGTTTGATATTTAAAGAGCAACTTACATACTTAAAGTGGTGATAAACCCAAAATCAAAAATGTAATATATTGCAGCTTACCAATCATTAGGTGGCTGCATTTGTTTTCTTTTCTTCGACTTTTTTCCCCTCTGTTTTCACCTGGTGATCTGGACAGTAACACACCTCCTGTATTAGAGAGCTCCCCTTTGGATGAATGAGCATAGGGGGCACCTTTGGACAGCAACATTGTCTTTCTGGGGGGAGGGGTGTGTATTGGCAGATTTAAATACATTTACAAATTGAAGCCAGACTCCAGATAATACTTTATAAGGAGTTACTGCAAACAACTTTTTTTTTTGGGGGGGGGGGGGGGGAGAGGAGGTAAAGGTTTTACATTAATAAATAAAAGCTGATCATTGTAAGCAACCCTGCCAGTGTTAAACGGTTTGTAACACCTGATACATTCTGCTGGAGAGCTTGTTCTTTTGAAAAACAGACTTACGGCCTGGATCACCAAGTAAAACTAAAAGAAATGAAGCCTAAAAAACTAAATGAATGCAGCCATCCCATCTAAGAAATGGTAAGCTGCAATATAATTAATATTTTCTTTTGGGCTTATTACCACTTTAAGGGTAAATTAGGTTTATAAAGCTTATAACCAGCACTAATAAGGGAGATGGAGAAACTTGTGTCCAGGGTTGAGGGGAAGCTGATAGAATTTCATCTGGAACTAAAAAAGAGGGATGAATAGCAAGTCTATACATAGACCTGGTGAATCAAAGATGGATTGTCTGTCCAGAGATGCAGTAATTAGATCTTGGTACTACTCAGTAGGATCCTGGTACTACTCAATAGGATCTTGGTACTACTCAGTGGGATCTTGGTACTACTCAATAGGATCCTGGTACTACTCAGTAGAATCTTGGTACTACTTAATATTATCCTGGTACTACTCAATAGGATCTTGGTACTACTCAATAGGATCTTGGTACTACTCAATAGGATCTTGGTACTACTCAATAGGATCTTGGTACTACTCAATAGGATCCTGGTACTACTCAGTAGAATCTTGGTACTACTTAATATTATCCTGGTACTACTCAATAGGATCTTGGTACTACTCAATAGGATCTTGGTACTACTCAATAGGATCCTGGTACTACTCAGTAGAATCTTGGTACTACTCAATATTATCCTGGTACTACTCAATAGGATCTTGGTACTACTCAATAGGATCCTGGTACTACTCAGTAGAATCTTGGTACTACTCAATAGGATCCTGGTACTACTCAATAGGATCTTGGTACTACTCAATAGGATCCTGGTACTACTCAGTAGAATCTTGGTACTACTCAATAGGATCCTGGTACTACTCAATAGGATCTTGGTACTACTCAGTAGGATCTTGGTACTACTCAGTAGGATCTTGGTACTACTCAGTAGGATCTTGGTACTACTCAGTAGGGTTCTACAAATGCTGCTGGTTACTGGCTGGTAGTGAGGTGCATATACTGGGAAAGTTAGCTTTATGGTAACAATACAGGGCATAATAGACCAAGTTAATAATTTAGATAGGGCCACGGACTGGGGGTATGATTGTGAAGGGGAATATTCTGGTTTGCAGTAATGTATGGTTGATGAATGCCAATCTGACATGGGTGGAAGGAAAGAAAATCACTCGATTTCTCCTATCAACACCGTCATTGTAGGGGAACCCCCTCCTGCAGTGCCATTGTGTTCTGCTTGAAGGGAGGGGGATGTTGAACCTTTCAGGCCAGCAGAGCGTATTGATTACTGCTAGCATCTATGGCCACCTACAGTAATCACGTGTAAAGAATCCGACAGGCTGGTTGTATCCAAGTCAATCAATTGATCAACTTGGGTATAATCCGGCTGCTCATATAGTAGATGGATCGAATCTCTGCCAGTCCCTGTTTAACCTGCTGGGACTCAATACATCTATGGCTGGATGAATCCTGCACCCTGTGAGGTCAGTTTTGGATGGAAGTCACCTCAGTCAGATCAGTATGTTTTGTGAATTATGGGAGGAAACCTGAATAGCTGGATAAAGTACACACAAAAACGAAAGATATAGCAATTTCCATACAATCTTATCAGCAGTGGCAATTTAGAACAGAACCTCAGTGCTGCAAGGCTAGTGCACTAATAAATATACTGTACATCTTGCTTGCTTATCGATGGTGGAACCACCTAAGAAATGGATCGATGACCTGCAAACATCTAAACCGATATGGATCCCTGTCATTGTAACACCTTACAGGCAACTTCCTTTAATTTGTTTCTGCTATCCTCAGTGTTTTTTTTTGGTAACCTGCTACTGCCTTTTCCCATGACGAAAATTCCCACGGGTATGTTCTTTACAGAACTGAAGCAAATCTTCATGCCGCATCCATGTCTGTGTGGCCTGAGATTCTCATGTGTTGATGACAGCCAGAAAAATGGAAGGTGTGATCCAGGGATTCACACAAGGCTGCTGACAGCAAACATCAGCCAGCCAAATGGGCTTTCATTTCTGGATGGAGGATAGAAGAAACCTGGTACTGTGGTTGCTAATGACGAAAATGGGATTTTACTTGACCTTTCATTTATTAGAGGGAAACCTTGAAACATATTATTTTTGGAAAGTACCAAAGCAGGTGCAGATTTTTTTAATTTTTTTTCCAGCTTTACAGCTGCTAAAGAATAGTGGTACATTTAGTACCGATATCCCTTGAAAGTTAACCATACCCAACCCCCAAAGCTCCATTTTTTCCTATGGAAAAGTTTCCCATTAATCGTCTCAGTAGATTGTGGCCCAGGTGGAGCACAGCCAGTAGGCCTCTGAAATAAGGGCATTGTGGCTCCCAGTGGCCCACACAGGGAAGATCTCAGAGAAGCGTGGAAAAGTAAGTGTAATGTCCTGTACACACGATAGGAGTTTCCGACAGATTTTTTTCCGAAGGATGTTGGCTCAAACTTGTCTTGCATACACACGGTCACACAAATGTTGTCGGAAATTCTGAACTTCAAGAATGTGGTGATGTACAACACGTACGACGAGCCGAGAAAAATGAAGTTCAATAGCCAGTGCGGCTCTTCTGCTTGATTCCGAGCATGCGTGGACTTTTGTGCGACGGAATTATGTACACACACTCGGAATTTCCGACAACAAGTTTTGTTGTCGGAAAATTTGAGAACCTGCTCTCAAATGTTTGTTGACGGAAATTCCGACAACAAATGTTCTATGGATACACACGGTTGGACTTTCCGACAACAAGCTCACATCCAACATTTGTTGTCGGAAAATCTATTGTGTGTACAGGGTATTAGACTTAAATGTATGAGTGGAAGGATTTTAAAGGAAAAATGGACAGTTATCCTTTAAAGATGTTTTTGGGGCGTAATTGCAAATTAAACTTGCAGATATTGTACATACAAGAAGCACTGCCTACCTGAGGAATAGGTTGGTTTTTCATCCAGGCATTGTTGTACTTTACCATTCCTTTACCCTGTAATCTGGTGATCCTGGAACACACCTGCTGGTGATGCTGGAACACACCTGCTGGTGATGCTGGAACACACCTGCTGGTGATCCTGGAACACACCTGCTGGTGATGCTGGAACAATACTCTGCTTGCTGCCTTTAACACACAGTAAAATATGTCGGTATTGAGAAGTTTCCTTTAACTACCAATCAGAGAGAGATCTACCTTGAATGTTTGATAGGTAGGTGGTGCAGTAAGCAGAAAGAGAAAGTGGCACAGTAGATACTTTAGTGAAGTACACTCCTACTGCCCTCCTGTTTTACCCTATGGAGTAATATGCTTATTTTGTGGGGGATGACAGAGAATTCTGATAAAGATAAATAGATAAACATTATGCCTTCTGCACAGTTGCCATCTTTACTGGGCAGAATTAGTAGCTTGCTGTAGCAGTGTTTTCACTTGTTGCCTGCAGTTGCTTTTTAACCACTTCAATACCGGGCACTTTCACCCTCCTCCTGCCCAGACCAATTTTTAGCTTTCAGCACTGTCACATTTTGAATGACAATTGTGCAGTCATGCAATGCTGTACTCAAACAAAATTGTTGACAGGGCTTTCTTTTGGTGGTATTAAATCACCACTGAGTTTTTATTTTATTTTTATTTTTTGCTAAAAACATGTGCACTGATGAGGCGGCACTGATGGGCACTGATGAGGCGGCACTGATGGTAAATGGTACATGGTAAAGAGCCTACGTCATAGGCTCTTTACCATGATCAGAGATGTTGTGTGTCGGAGCGATACACCGCACCACCGATCGCTGCGCTGCGCACCCCCGGAGGCACGCATGAGTGGCTTGTTCTGAAGGATGTCATATGACGTCATATCCTATTAAAACATTGCTGTGCTTCTAGCAGTCAAGCACATGTGGAAGAATTTAAGTTAGGACTTCTATGTGGTGGTTACTCCTTCTTAGAGTTTTTTGCTCAGAAAATAGGTGCAGGAACTCCGTCCTTCTGAGTCACCATTGGTCTCTACCCCCTACCCACCTCTGAGCACTGTCTCTTGGCTCCAAACCCTACCCACTTCCCAAAATCGTCCCTTTTAGAGAATACAAAACCAAGTATTATTTTGTGCTACTAAGTAATTTTTATGGAATTTGATAGACCCTGCCCCAGCAACAATAGATCCCCCACACAACAACTGACCTTCCCCCCACAAAACAAAATACCACCTCAACAGCAATAGACCCCACCAGCAACAACAGATCCTCCAGCAGCCAGCAATAGTAGACCTCTCCCTCAATAGTAGATCTTTACCAGCAACAGTAGACCCCCTGCCAGCAACAATAGATCTGCCCAATAACAATAGACCCCCCACACAAAAATAGACTCCCAACAATGACAACAGATCCCCAGCAGCCAGCAATAGTAGACCTCTCCCTCAATTGTAGATCTTTACCAGCAACAGTAGACCCCCTGCCAGCAACAATAGATCTGCCCAATAACAATACACCCCCCCACACAAAAATAGACTCCCAACAATGACAACAGATCCCCAGCAGCCAGCATCAATAGACCCTCCAGCACACCCCAGCAATCCTTGCCAAAAAATACATTCAGTTGTGGAGGTGCTGGAACTGCGTTCCCCCGCGTTCCCCCTGAAAAAAAGCCCTGCTCCTTCTCAGCATATCATATCTGAGTATATTGAACCAGTGGATACAACTTCCACCAGTAAAATGCAGATAGGAGCCTCCATTTTTCTGCTCTGGATCTGCTGGTATTCTTGATGCTGTAGTGATGATGGAATTGGGCACTGACACCGAGTCCATTATGGTGTCACATCCTGGACTACACGTGATAATGGTAACATTAGGTTTATTTAGTGATCCTGCTAATTGTTTTAGAAATACTATCTAATCATCCTATTAGTGTTCTTGTTTAAAGTATTTAATTAGCATTACTGCTGAATTGCTCGGGGTTTCCCACCTCTGGGTCTTTTCCTTTTGCTTAGTCCAACTTTATTTGAACAAAAACAGAGCGTTGCTGGAAACATGGACTTTTCCATGACAAGCTCCCATGCAATGAAACATTGTTAGACAGCATGAAAGAACAGCTAGTACAATCATAAATTGATTCCATCTGTGTTGACATTGGCCATAGACAGCGGCTCAGCCCAGCCCTATAGTTACCATTACTGTAAAGGTATCTGACTCAGACATGAGCCATTTGTGTTTCATTTCCCTCTTTCCTTGCTTTCTGTTTTCCTTCCACCGAGGAGAAAACAAGGAGGGATTGACTTAAAATATTGCTTTACAAATCCTTCATGATATGGCGTTTCTGGTTCTGGCTTCAGATTGATTTATAAAATGTGTGTTGTATTATCTTATGAAACATCGTTCCCTAGAAATATAGAAAGAGCACCTGGAAGGGTCAGCTTGAAGCCTGATGTCCTCTTCTAGCCCACGTTCACATTGAAGCGATTCGGCATGCGATTTGACATGTAAAATTGCATGCCAAATCGGTGGCTATTGCCGGCAATGGCACCGTCCACATCGGTGCGGCGGCGACTTTCCCAAAAGTACTTATAGTACTACTTTTGACGACTTCGGGGGCGATTTGTATAGGGAACCCGCTCAGATGTCTATTAAATCGCCCCTGAAGTCGGGCTGCGTTGCCGGGTTGAAATTGTGCGAATTCAGCTGATTTCTAACCCGCTCCAATGTGAACTTAGGCTCTAGCTTAGTTCACACGGATGAGATGCGGGAAACGCACAGGAATCGCAGCATTTCCCGCAAAGCAATCGCACCGTGTTCATGTGATCTGCTCCGGGTGTCAAACGTTAATGACACCCCAAATGCAGTTTGCTTAAATCAGATTGCATGGGTATGAACGCCCATGCGATCCAATTCTAGTGCAGCAAAAAAAAGTGCCTGCACCTTTTTCGTGCGGATGGTGTGCAATTTGAGCTGTACAAGATGGGTTCTAATTGCACCTCATAGAATCTCATGTGATTTGCACAGGAATGCGGTGCGATTCCTGTACGAATCACATGCAAAGTGATGCATCGCATCAGTGTGGATTGTAAGGAGAATTGGGGGGATTATCAACTTTTGTAGAGATGAGTGAACCAATCCAAGGTTCATGATGGCCTGCCACATGGATCGAATCTAGATACGAGGGCTGTACCAAAAGTAATGCAAAAGTGGGCATAACTTTTTTTTTTTTAGTCAACTTACATAGGTTTTTTTAAACTTCGTATGTTGTTAGAGTAAGGCTGGGTTCACATATGTTCGGATGTGGTTTGCAGTCCACGGTCCAGTGCGTTCCTGTTCACCGGTTCAGGTGCAAATTTTTGCCTAAATTCGTACCTGAACCGGACCCAAAAAGCACCTTTTTTCAAACTGCCCCGTGGCCGCCCTGGACATGTGTGAACCGGGTCCATTGAGAGCCAGACACATCTACATGTCATGCGAATTGGATGCGGTGTAAAACGCATCCAATTTGCTTATATGTTAATCCTGCCTAACTATTCTTCTTCCTCCCTCTTTTTCTTTGCAGATAAATAATGGATTCCAAGCAGAAGCAATGTGCTGTCACCGAGCTCTTGATGAAGGAGGGGTGAAGACAGTCCAACATCCACAGAAGGTACAGAATGTTTCTGGAGATGACTCCACTGACAAGAGTCACCAATGACAAGTAATTGCTTTTCTCAATGGTGCCACCTCCGTAAACATTCTGTAGCCTTCTATGGATGTCGGACAGCCTGCACCCCTCCTTCATCAAGAACTCAATGGCCGCATGTTTCTTCTGTTCAGAATTCATTATTTATCTCCGATAAGAAGAGTAAAGCAGGGTATACACGCAGAGTTTTTTTTCGTTCTACCAGCGGATTGAAAAAAAAAAACCTGACAGGTCCTCCCATCAACACAAGCCATGTTGATGTAGGGATCTCTCCAGCTGCTCTATTTTATTCTGACCCCTGTCCTATCATTATACACAGATTAGCACTTGCAGCCATTGGCTGTAAGTGCTGATCAAATGTTGGTTTTACGGCATGACTTATGAACAGACAGTGGTACACACGTTCCAAATTTGTCTGGTTCCTGCTGAACCGGCTGAATTTCAGTACATGTGTGCCAGGCTTAAGAGTTATGCTACCAACATGAAATATGAACAACCTACAGTGCCTTAAAAAAGTATTCATACCCCTTGACATTTTCCACATGTTATCATGTTACAACCAAAAACGTAAATGTATTTTATTGGGATTTTTTGTGATAGACCAACACAAAGTGAAAGGAAAAAGATTATTTGGTTTTCAACATTTTTTAGAAATAATTATCTGAAAAGTGTGGCATGCATTTGTATTCAGCCCCCTTTACTCTGATACCCCTAACTAAAATCTAGTAAAACCAATTGCCTTCAGAAGTCACATAATTAGTAAATAGAGTCCACCTGTGTGTAATTTAATCTCAGTATAAATACAGCTGTTCTGTGAAGCCCTCAGAGGTCTGTTAGAGAACCTTAGTGAACAAACAGCATCACGAAGGCCAAGAAACACACCAGACAGGTCAGGGATAAAGTTGTGGAGAAGTTTAAAGCAGGGTTAGGTTATAAAAAAAATATTCCAAGCTTTGAACAACTCACAGAGAACTGTTCAATCCATCATCCAAAAATGGAAAGAGTATGGCACAACTGCAAACCTACCAAGACATGGCTGTCCACCTAAACTGACAGGCTGGGCAAGGAGAACATTAATCAGAGAAGCAGCCAAGAGGCCCATGGTAACTCTGGAGGAGCTGCAGAGATCCACAGCTCAGGTGGGAGAATCTGTCCACAGGACAACTATTAGTCGTGCACTCCACAAATCTGGCCTTTATGGAAGAGTGGCAAGAAGAAAGCCATTGTTGAAAGAAAGCCATAAGAAGTCCTGTTTGCAGTTTGTGAGAAGCCATGTGGGGGACACAGCAAACATGTGGAAGAAGGTGCTCTGGTCAGATGAGACCAAAATTGAACCTTTTGGCATAAAAGCAAAATTATGCGTGGCAGAAAACTAACACTGAACATCACCCTGAACACACCATCCCCACCGTGAAACATGGTGGTGGGAGTATCGTGTTGTGGGGATGCTTTTCTTCAGCAGGGACAGGGAAGCTAGTCAGAGTTGATAGGAAGATGGATGGAGCCAAATGCAGGGCAACCTTAGAAGAAAACCTGTTAGAGTCTGCAAAAGACTTGAGACTGGGGTGGAGGTTCACCTTCCAGCACGAAAACGACCCTAAACATACAGCCAGAGCTACAATGGAATGGTTTAGATCAAAGCATAGCCATGTCTTTAGAATGGCCCAGTCAAAGTCCAGACCTTAATCCAATTGAGAATCTGTGGCAAGACTTGAAAATTGCTGTTCACAGACGCTCTCCATCCAATCTGACAGAACTTGAGCTATGTTGCAAAGAAGAATGGGCAAAAATGTCACTCTCTAGATGTGCAAAGTTGGTAGAGACATTCCCAAAAAGACTTGCAGCTGTAATTGCAGTGAAAGGCGGTTCTACAAAGTATTGACTCAGGGGGGCTGAATACAAATGTACCCCACACTTTTCACATATTTATTTGTAAAAAATGTTGAAAACCATTTATCATTTTTCTTCCACTTCACAATTATGTGCCACTTTGTGTTGGTCTATCACATAAAATCCCAATAAAATACATTTACGTTGCAATGGTGAATATTGTTCCACAATTATATAGCATCCCTGTGTTGGGATCCTCTTTATCTCATGTCTGATGTAACCTTGTAAAAGAAAAATACATTTACGTTTTTGTTTGTAACATGACAAAGACCCCTTTCACACTGGGGTGGTGCGGGCATTAGTGGTAAAGTACCGCTGTTTTAGCTGTGCTTTTTGGCCTGCTAGCGGGGCACTTTTAACCTCCGCTAGCGGCCGAGGAAAGGGTTAATAACGCCGCTGCCAAACTGCTTTGCAGGCCCTTCGGCAGCGTTGCCCATTCATTTCAATAGGCAGGAGTGGTGGAGGAGCTCCCACACCGCCCCAAAGAGGCTGCTTGCGGGACTTTTTTTTCCCGTCCTGCAAGCGCACCGCCCCAGTGTGAAAGCACTTGGGCTTTCACACTGGGGAGGCATGAGAGGCGCCTTTCAGGCGATTTACAGGTGCTATTTTTAGCGTTAAGGCTGCATTCACACCTGAGCATTTTGTTTTCAGGCAGAAAGTTGCACGTTTTTACAGCATTTTTTGCCGCCGTTTTGCACAGGTCAAAAGATCACCATTGTAAAAAGCAGAAAAAACGCTTCTGGCTACAAAACGCTCAGGTGTGAATGCAGCCTAAAACGCCTGAAAAGCGCCTCAGTGTGAAAGGGGTCAAAATGTGGAAAATTTTAAGGGGTATGAATACTTTTTCAAGGCACTGTATGTAAGTGAATAAAAAAAGTTTTGCCCAGTTTGCATTACTTTTGGTACATCCCTTGTATATCTGGTTCAGTGGTCAAATAGGAATTTGAACAGGGACAGACTTGTATGTTGGAGGTCTACACAGCAACATAGTTTTATTCCACCCTGCTGCAGTCAAGTGAAAGGATCACCTGCAAGCAGTGTAAGTACTTACATTTGACTTTGTATCAGCCTCTTCTAGTGCATTGCACAGCAGAGCTCAGACTGTGAGAAAGAGAAGCAGCACAAGAAAAAATCCAGTCTTCTCCTGCATTGTCATCAAAAAGTAGAAATGCAACAAGTTTTTGCCCAAGAGCAAATGCAACAACTTACGATCATAATTAAAATTTTAAATGTCAGTCATCTTAGTTGCATCCTGGGATCCTCAGATATCTCTGCTTAGTTAGAAAGCCTTAAAGCAGAGCTCAAGGCTCCTTCAGAAAAAAATTAAAGTCAGCAGCTACAAATACTGTAGCTGCTGACTTTTAATATTAGGACACTTACCTGTCCAGGGATCCAGCAGTGTCTTCACCCTACCGTGCATGCGCTTTGTGAATGGCCCAGCGGCGGGTGAAGGAGGAGGTGGGTCCTAACTGCCAGGTGAGTTTTTCGTGGCAAGATCAGCCGGAAGTGGGAGCGGTTACCTTTCAACCCCCCCCCCCCCCGAAAAGTGCCAAATGTGGTAGACAGATGCTCTATGGCGCAATGCAATGATAGCACATCAGCATGTCTTTCCAATGGCTGATAAAATCATCAAGGAGTGAGGCTATAGTCACAGCAAAGTCAAGATTGGTCAGATGAGTATGCCCAGATGTCGGGGCTCTGTCATGGACCCACAGACCTACAGATTTCTATGCTCTTCTATGTGGATAATTATTATACTGCAGATATTGTGTAATGTTGGGTACTAACATTTAGGCTGGATTCACACCTATGCATTTTTAGTGCTTTTTGCATTTTGCAGATTTGCACTACTGAACGTGTTCCATAGGAAACAATGTTAAATGGACTGTAGTACAAATCTGCAAAATGCAAAAAGCACTAAAATTGCATAGGTGTGAACCCAGCCTTATAGGTAAGGTTGATTCAGGGAATATCCAGGGGAATATATTTGTGGATCAGAAAGGATTTTTTTTCCCTGCTGGGGCAAATTGGAGCATGCTTTGTTGGTCAACTGTGGGTATAGGATTGTGTATTTGGGATTGTATGTTTTTTTTTTTTTTTCTTCATTGGTTGAACTAGATGGACTTTTTTTTTAATCTGACTTACATTGTTAACAACTATTACTATTTTTTTCTTTTAGCCACCAGACAACGGGCCTCCACCATTACCAACATCATCACTTCCAGAGGGATATTATGAAGAAGCTGTACCCCTCGGCCCTGGAAAAGCTCCAGAGTACATCACCTCCAGTGAGTTGTCCGTTCCAGTTAAAGTGGGATCAAACTAAAATAGACAATAACTTGGTGTGAAGAACAATGTTCTGCATTAACCTCCAACATACCAATTGCAGCAGTTTAGTGCAGTCAGGCCATTATAAGATGAACCCTGATTGGCTTATATAGTGTCTACTTCAAACATACAGTATATGTTGCTGTAAGTTCACTGTGCTTCTCATACTTTCATTTGTTGTGTCCTCACCTTCAGTTCAATAATTCTGCTGTTCAAAATTGGGGGTCCTCACAAGAGATGCAATTCCTTCTATGTCTAGGACAGCCTTTGTCAACCCTTTCAACACAGAGGAACCCTTGAAATAAATTTGCCATCTCAGTGAACCCCTGCTAAAAATGGCTATATCTACAAATCATGATACATTAGTGTGATGGTCAGTGAGAAGAATGTTCCTAACACTTGTGGTCAATGGGAACAATTACCTCCTTACAGATCGCTAAAAACATCAGCGGTGTGAGTGGGAACTTATCTGAGGAGCATAAATTGCTCATGGCTCAAGGAACCCCTAGCAACCTCTGGGGGAACCCTGGTTGGTTGTGGTGCGCAAACTGTTGGCGCTATATAAATCCTGTATATTAATTAAAGTGTTTGCATCTTACGGTGCGGCCTACTTCTGAAAAAGCCCTATGCTGCACAACTCTAATGAGAATTACCTTAGAAAGTAATTTCATTCATTTAGTCATTCCTGCCAGCTTAAAGGGTTTGTAAAGGTAGATTAAAAAAAATAACAAACATGTCTATACTTACCTACTCTTACCTACAATGGAATCGCACAGAGCGGGCAGGTACCTCCTCTTTTCGGGTCCCCCGACGGCGCTTCTGGCCCCTCCTCTCTGTCCAGTGCTCACATGGGAAGCATGCTCTCACCCGAGTCCCTCTGCTGCGTCCATTGACACAGACAGTGGGACTCGCCCCCCTGCACCCCTCGTCACTGGCTTTGATTGACAGCACTGGGAGCCCATGGCTCCCCATGCCCCAGCAAAGCCAGCGAGACCTGGAAGTGAGGGAAGAAACAATCTGCAGCTTGTATGGTGCTGGATCGAAAGGGGTCTCAGGTAAGTATAGGGGGGCTGAGGGGGCGATGCTGACACCTAAACATTTTTGACCTTAATGCAAGGAAAGCATTTAGACAAAGCAGGCAAGATGAATGGAAGAACAAGGCAACTTGCCTTAAGTCCTATTATTTCAGTTCAGTTCAGAGCACTATGTGGTATGCCCTGAAAAAAGTAGGACATGTTTCTTTTTTGGGGGGGGGGGGGGGGATATGTTTCAATATACTGTATAGCATTGCAATGGCAATAACAATACCACTGAGAACTTTAAAAAAGTTAACGCATTGCAGGGCACTGTGACATGAATGGCCTCTGAGATGAATATTGGAGCCACTTAGGTTGGCTGAATCAGTTTATACGTTGTATGTTTTTGTTTAGAGTATTCCTTTAATGTTCATCTTTGGAGGCAGTATTTTAGAAGGAACATTGGAGAAGGAGAGAGAGTAGGTTAATGCTGGCAGCTACAGAGCCCCTTTGACCTCAGTTCTTGACAGCGTTAATGCAATCCAGGACTGGAGTGGCTATTCTCTCCTCCTCCCTGTGATGTTTTTGGCGTCTTTCCTTCTAATTCTCTCGGGGCTTAGCAAAAAAGATTGCGCAGCTTGTTCTACCACAGTGAAGCATGGCCTTTTCGCCTCCAAAATACCATACTGATAAAAAAAAAGATGATTTTTTTTTTTGTCGTTTTGTTGATGTTGCTGTAAAACAAATTGTCCCCGAAAGAAAGAGAAAATCTATAGCACGTAGGGAAGGAACCAGAACACGATTAGATTTTTCAGTTTAATTTTTGGCGTGAGCCAAAAGATTGGGTCATTCTTCTAGAAAGCAAACAGAGAAATATATGAGTGCTTTCTCTCCACAGGCCTAGAACATTATTCACAGTTTGGTACCAGCATGGATGGAGCGTTTAATCTGTATTGCTTGTTATAGGACTGAGCTGGATGTCTTCCATCTTGTGATATTGCTTGTTAGATCAACATAAAGATGATTTATTTGACCAAGAAGCCAAGACTTTCAGCTGAGGGCTTGGCCCAGGCTTTAGGCCTTGTTTGTGTAAAAGATGAAGCCGAAGGAAAGTAAAGGATATGTTTAAAGTGAACCCGTGCAGGGCTATGCAAAATGTTCACCTAAAGCGACTCTGTCCCTATGATAAAAACGTGAAAATAAGATCCCCTTGTAAAGAAAAGACATGCTGGCCAAACATGGATCAAAAATGTGGCCAGTTCAACAGGGACCAGCCGAATTTCAGTGCATGTATGGGCATCCTGGTTGTACAGAAGTCGATTGATCGACTTCTGTATGATCACCCTGTTGGGTTTTTCCTGAACAACCATATACCCGACAA